>CAXKVX010000344.1:0-223848 GCA_964058865.1 Eleocharis quinqueflora
TGAAACAACACTGATGTATTTGCTTGTTTGAGTTGTATTTCTAAGTCTTTGCTTGTTTCAACTTTGCATTAGTGCATGCTTGCTTGTTTATTTGAGCTTGCTTGAATATTAATTCGTAATAGATGAATCAGATTAGTTTACCTGCATACGCTTGAATGTACAAGTCGATTTATCTATTACGAATCACTCATCTTAGCATTAAAAATAGCATCTTAGTGACACTTGCATGTAGCTTGCTTGATTATTGATTTATGACAGATGAATCTGACTTGTTTACTTGAATTTATGTCGAGCGACACCTAATCTCTTCCCCCCTTAATTAACAGATTGGCATGGTCCTTATTCCCAACTTGAGTTTCAAAAAAGAACACCTATAAAATAATGATAAAATTCCCCGCATTTCTATGCAACAGATTTGTTATCTTTTTTTTTTCTTTTGGGTAACCTGACAGCAGCTGCTTGTTTGTTAAAGAAAAAGAGAAAAAAATCCCTACATGTAAAGAAAAGATCCAGCACTACCCTCAGCCCAAACCAGTGAATCCGTATCTGTAGAATGATTAGCTATTTCTAAATTAAAATAGACAGTTTTTTTCCGGTTGATACTGTAACAGTTATCATGCAATCAGCTGATATTTTTAATTACCGTAAAAGTTAAGAGTATTTCAAAAAATGCGAATTCCAAACCAGTGTTGTTACCAGCCATGCCATCATTGTCAACAGTTTGCCAAGCAGGCAGCTGCTTCTTGCAAATCATTGGCACACAGCATAGCCATGGTTCCTCCATTCCCAAAAGTTCTAGCATTACGCTCCTTCCACAATTGCCAGGTCACTGAGATTATAGAATGTGATAGCCACATCCTCCCCTTCTTAACAGATTGGTTTTCTATTCATTTCACTGTTGGAGCACGACTTTGAAACTTTTGTGCGCGTTGCAAGTTCTTTTTTTTGTTTCCTTTTTTCTTGTATAAAGAAAAAGAACTTTACATGTCCCATCCGTAGTTGTATTCATGCTGCTTACTTTTAGATTAGTAAATAGAACAAGAAAGCATACAAGCAAACACCAGATATTTTCTGATTGAAGTCATACAAGCATACAATACTGGCAAGAACTTCCTAGCAGTTGAATTGTTTCAAGCCCACTAATCACATTACAATAACACCTAAAACAGCCATAATTTAACACCAACAAAAAATTACTAAAAAAAGCCACCAAATCAAAAGATGAACCGCTAAACAAGGTTCACTTCCCCAATCCAACAATGCACTTCATCTCTTTTCTCTCTATCATCTCCCATCAGCTGAAGTAAATGACTCGGCAAATCCAGGTGGTCCCGTGGGAATACTTGTCTGTGTATTATCCCGACTCATTGCAAACGATGAAGTGGCATCATCCAATTGGCTATCCTCAAATGCTTGCCATTTCTTTAATGCTTGCGGCAGTGTCATATCAAGATCAATCCCGTAACTGTCGTCTGAATCCTGATCTGATGGTTTCCATGACTCAGACAGGGTTGACAAAACATTCACTGCATGACCCATGTCGGGCCTCTGGTGCGGCTCTCTGGCACAGCAGTGGCCTGCCAGTTCAGCGACTGTTGCCACACTGGTGACAGTTTCTTCATCAAGAGGAGAGAGGGCGGGGTCTGTCATTTGGCGAAGGCAGTCCTTGGCTGAGGTGAGCTGCATCCGACGGAACCATGTGACAAGGTGCATGGATTCCTCAGGTTGGGTCTCATCAAGGGCCTTTCGGCCTGTTATAAGCTCCATTAGTATCACACCAAAACTGAACACATCCGATTTGGTCGTTACACGGCCTGTCACTGTGTTTCAAAATAAGAAAAAATTTGTCATTGATGAGTGCAAGTGTCTAAACTCTTAATTAAGGTGAATGGTATACAGAAAATTCTGTTTGGAGGGAATGACAAGCAATTGGTTTTGGCTGCAAATCTACCTTGTTTTGTTGATATGATCTATGGTCCCGTGGGAATTTGAAGATGACACAGTGAACTAGATTAATTCAACCAGGTTTTGGCTGCAATCTACCTTGTTTTGTTGATATGATCTATGGTCCCATGGGAATTTGAAGATGACACAGTGAACTAGATTAATTCAACCAGGTTTCCATAAAACAAAAACCTCAAGAGCATGCAATAAAATGTGACTATTTAAATTTAATTAATGAAAACATATAGGCTTTAATAGATAAGAAACATGTCAAAGAAATTAAGCCTTGAATAGATACAGACAACTTGTGAAATGAAATAAAGTGATATAATTGGACCAATTGACCTTAGGTACGTAGGCCTTCAATAAATTCCTTTTGGTTCATTGACTAGAACAAAAAAAAACATTAAAACTGTATATTTTGGTCCATATCCTTTGGTTCATTGACTAGGTAGACACTAGACAGTGATGCTATTGATAGAGAGGAAAAGGTCCTATCTCAGACAACAATGCACCAACTTTCCAGTTATTTTGAAAACTTCGATAATATAATTCAAAGAAGTTCTTGAATCAGATGGCATGCTTGTCTTCAGAATTGTAAATTTTGGACACCAGATAATCTTCCAAATAGAATTTACCCCCGTGCCAATACATCAATAGGCTTTAGCGAAAAGTTGTCACTTAAGATATCAACATATTAATAACCCACATAAAAATGTTCATTCAAATATAAAATAAGAAACTATCATTACCTGCATACTCTGGTGCAAGGTACCCAAATGTACCGGCCAAACGGGTCTCAACTGAGCAGCACTTCCCATCAGCAGGTGCAAGCCGTACCAAACCGAAGTCTGCAACCTTGGCCTTCATATCATCGCTTAATAGTATGTTACTTGGCTTTAAATCTCTATGTATAAAACTTTGGTGAGCCAGACTATGCAAATACTCGACCCCTCTGGCCACATCAAGTGCAATGCTCAACCTCTTCTTCCACTCCAGTGGTCTGAGTCCTTGTTCTTTCCAGTCAAAGAGGTGTCTACTTAGTGCACCTTGAGGCATGTATTCATATACAAGTATTCTCTCATTTCCATCAAGGCAGTAACCCAGTAACGATACCAAATTACGGTGCCGTACTTTTGTCAAAACTGCAATTTCAGATTTGAATTCATTTAGCCCTTTCCCCATTACCCCCGCCTCCATTCGCTTGACTGCTATCTTGGTGCCGTCATGTAACTCTCCTTTGTAAACAGTTCCGAAACCCCCACGACCAAGGACATTCTCCACACTGAAGTTATTTGTCACATTCCGAAGGACCTGGATAGAAATGACCATGTTACCAGCCTCCACCACATGTACATCACCGGCACTGGGGCCACTACTAGTATGGGTTTCACTGGGAGAACCCCTTACACCATTTAAGTGTGCTCCAGCGATGGTTACCTTCACTGTGTCGGGATCTGATCCAGAATGTCGCGGATGGATCACAGTTGCAGCATTTGGACTTTGGACCCGGCCAAATGGTTGCTTCTTTCTTTGGTAACAGTAGAAACCCAAGAACCCAATAACACACAAGCCAGCAATTGCACCGAACAATGCACCAACAATGACCCCAGGAGAGGTTTTCCTACCAGTTCCAGCAGCTGATCCTGTTGCGTCTGATCCAGCACCAATGTCACTTCCGGGGATACCTTTGCCTTTACCAGGACCAACCGGGGATTGATCCTTCCCTATATTAGTGTTACCAGCAGTATTGACCAACACGTTCTCGGTAAAGGTGGGCACTTTACCCCAGAGAGAGTTGTTCCTCACATCAAGCTCCTTCAAATTCGGCAACCTGGTGAGCTCAGAAGGTACAGTACCTGTCATGTTATTATTGGCAAGAAGCAACTTCTGCAGAGAGGTTATTTTTGCAAAGTTGGGAGAGATTGTACCATTGAGACCCATTTTCTGAAAATTAATTATAGTAATATTTCCAGAAGCATCACAGGTTATACCAATCCAGTTCCCAGTACACGGGTCGTTCCCTGCCCAATTATCAGCAAAGCGGATCGGATACCCAAAACCTGCAGCAACAGAAAGAAGAAGATCTACACGGGAATCACATGGGCCAGGGGTAGAAAGACAGAACCTTTCACTATCGGCTTTCAAATCCACATCTTTAACCGAACTCGGAAAGTTAGGTACCGGGCCTTGGAGCAAATTGTTGGTCAGAGTCACCTTGCTGAGCGATTTGAGACTGAGAAGTGATTCGGGTACTGGCCCGGTCAAGCTGTTATCCCTTAATTCCAGATCGGTGAGAGAACTCAAGCCAGACAGGTCCGGTATGGTACCCAAGAAGTCGTTCGAGTGCAACCATACTTGCTCCAAGGAAGTCATGTTGGAGAGGAAACCAATTGCACCGTTGAGACGGGTCGTTCCTTGCTGATTGTTTAACCAGAGAGACCTTAACGGTGACGAAGCAAAAGAATCAGGTACAGGCCCGGTAAGGTAGTTGAACGACAATGCAAGGTGGTTGAATGAAGGGAAAGAGGTGGCGAGAAAAGAGGGGAGAGAACCCGTTACGTTGGTGTTAACGGCCGAGAAATTGACGAGAGAAGCAGCGGAGCTTAACGAATCGGGTATATCCCATGGCTGTAACGGGTTATTGTCGAGCGAAACTATTTGCAACGAAGATAAACCCGAGAAGAAATTTGGGGGGATGGAGGTGAAGTGATTGTTGTGTAGAAGCAAAATCTGTAAGAGTGTGAGAGTAGAGATGTCAGGGAGTGGGCCCGAGAGAGAGTTCGACTGGAGCTCGAGTTTGGTCAGTCCGGTCAGGTTAGCGACGGCCGGAGAGAGAGAGCCCGTGAGGTTTCGACTGCCCAGCTGAATGGCGGTCACGTGACCATCTGAGGAGCACGTGAGCCCGGCCCAGTTTCCGCACGGTTGCGACCCGGTCCAGTTCTCCACGCCGAGTTCTTTGGCAACGGTTTGTATGGCAGGGAGGTCGGAGGCAGCTATGTCGATGGAATGAATGGAGGGGAGACTGGAGAAGATGCAAAGGAGGAGCAAGAGAGGGAGCATGGTGAGAAAGTTCGGTTGATGTAAAGGCGGTTGCAAAGGCGGCATTGGTGGAGAGGTGAGAGAAAGCAAGGGTTAGGGTTTGTTTGTTGGAGTCTTTGAGGAAGAAAGAATGGTGAAGTGTAGAGAGAGAGAGAGAGGGGGGGACGAGAAAGGAAGGAGAGAGAGTGCACATGGAGGCGGCACATGGGGAGTAGAGGAGAGAGAAATGTGGGTCCGTAAATGGATACGGTACAAAATGAGATTTCGTACTTCCGTTTCTTTTCATAGATCTATGTTGCGGGTTGCATTTCCGCCTGATTCTGTATATTCAACTAGTGAAGCTCGACGACAAAGGTGCTCCAGGAGATATTTGAGAATGGAGAACCAACAAGGTTAAGTTGAGGTGTCAATTCGGGTCGTTCGGACGGGTTCGACTGTTTACAATAGTCGGATCAGGATCGGGTCGAATGAGATCGGGTCGGATTTCGAGTCGTCATGTGTCGACAACTTTTGGATTATGGGTCGAATCGGACGAAGTCAGACGAGGTCGGGTCAGGTTTCAGGTCAGACTGTATCGACAACTTTTGGATCTTGTGTCGGGTCGGGCGAGACCGATTCGGGTTGCACCGACAACTTTCAAGTAATATTTTGAGTTTTAAGTTTAGTCAGACAAGATCTGATCACGTTGTTGAATTGTGTTAGTAAATCTTGATTTTCTCTCATGTTGAATTGTTAGTAAAATTAGATTATAATGTGGGTAAGATATGATTAGATCAATTTACAGATTGTAGAGGTCAAGTCGGGTCGGTTCGGGTCCTCATGTGTCGTTTTATCTAGGATTACGGGTCGTTTCGAGTCGGTCAGGTCGTCTCATGTGTCGCGTCATCTCGGGTTACGGATCTTTTCGGGTCGGGTCAGACTCAGGTCGCGCATGTGCCGCTTCGTCTCGAGTTACGGATCATCTCGAGTTGGGTCGGATCGTATTCGGGAAGTTTGACTTTATCAAAATATCGAATTGGATCAGATCAGATTCAGGTCGGACCGGATCGAACCGATTTCTCGAATCGCGTCGGGTTATGTCGCCTCTAGTTACCCGTATAGTACTATAGTAGGGTTTTTCCGCAAAGGAATGACGAAAAAGCCCATGGAGCAGCGTTTGCGTGTAAGACTACGGTCGGTTAGCTGGCTGGCAGGGAGCTGGGGCTTCACTGTAAATGTGGGGCTATATATGCCTTTACAGAGGAATCGCGGAATCCAGTAGTGTTTTGGTTTGGATGCACGCAGGACGGCATGCACCGCCGAGTATATATAACTGATTTCTGTGATTAAACCTTCCTTTGTTAGCTTGAAATTGAAATCATATCACTGGCGTCTCTGCTTCAGTGTTAAATATGCTAATTGCTAATATAGTAATGAGAAGGAATCTCGGATGACTACAACTCTAAATAATTACAAAAATTATTAATATCATTTGTTTCTATTTTTAAAGTTCAAATTGTTGATCCGAATCGTTTAACATAATCTACACAATAAAACACGTTCTAAGATCAAATTTTAATTTTTTTTTACTTTTTTTAATATTTATTAATATTGATACAAATTTTAATGGTTCACTTATTGTAACTTTGACATATTTTTCATTCATATTAATAAATAGTAAAAAAATTCAAAAAAAATGTAAAATTTAATTTGGAAGCGTATTTTATTGTGTAGATCATGTTTAACGGTTTAGATGGACAATTTGGACTTTGAAATGAAAAAAAATAATTATAGTAACTTTGTGATAATTTAGAGTTGTGGTCATTCAATCCTTCCTCTATAGTAATTGGGGGCACCTTTGATACCGAACTAATTAGTAATTACAACGATAATCACTTATAACATAACCCCAATTGTCACGAAATGAAAGGGTAAATACAGGAAATAGTTAAGAGATAGAAATTGTCTAGCAAAGAAATCAAATCATAAATCAGAAAGGATCATGTATTTTTATCGTTTATAAATTTTATCCAAATTATGTCAACTGCAGAGTTAATATGTTTTCACTATAAAAAAAGAAGTGAATATGTGTGATTTTGAAAGTAAACATCATGTATCAAACAAAATTTCGATAAAATTTCTCAAATAGAATTAGGAGGGTTTGTTCCGAAATTTTTCATTATAAACAAATAAAAAAGATAAAACACCACTATAGAAAAATTCGAGCAGAAATCACCAACATAAACAGTCCGCTATCTCTGATATTTATTAATGCATTAATAAATAAATAAATTAATATAATTCATGTTTGAGATAAATTGATGCATCAATGCATACCATTTTCTTAATGCAATGACAATGTCACAGTGAGTCATGAATGAAATATTTTTCTACGCATAGTCATGACCAAATTTATTTTCAATAAATAGTCCTAACAGGAAATATTTTTGAAAGTTGAATTGTGACGGAAATAAGAATTGAGACACGGTAGAAAATTTACTGTTCGATGAATTTATTTCTGCCACACAGTAAATTTTTTGGTTATAATGCATGTTATTTTGGTTATAATGCATGTTATTTTTGTTATTGTGCATCTAATAACATACATAACAATCAAAATACTTATGATTTATATATTAAGTTTATTATGTTTTTTGTTTTACTTATGATTTATTATGATTTCATTATTATGCATGATATTTTTGTTATTATGCATGTTATTTGTATTATTTTACATGTTAATTACTTGCATAATAACAAGAACAACATGCATAATAACAAAAACAATTTTTTAAAAATGCAACTGGATTCGTCCAGTCCGCATCGATGAGCGTAACGACATTCATTTTCAGTAGTGTGTCCGATCAATTATATACGTAATAACAAAAATAACATGAATACTAAAAAAAACATGCATTATAATACAAATAGCATGCAAACTAAACTCAACTGAACATGTCCTCCAGTGATGAATAAAGAAAGCGATATATTAGCTCTCATAAAGCAAAGACTGTTCCTTTTTTCGCCATCTTTATTTCCGCTTTAAGTGCACAGTGTCTTAAATTTTTTTGTCCAGCCAACACGGCACGTCCAAAAATATGTCATGTTTTATTTGAATGCGACTAGATTATTCTTTTATGTCTTAATCAAAAATCATATCTTCAACATATTTTGAAGCGCAAGCCAAAAATACTAATTACAAATCATATCTTCAACATATATCTTAATTGGTAATTTTTTATCATTAATTTGTATCAGATTCAATTATAAGCATAAATTAATATTGGAAAATTAACATTTCCGTATCTTCAACTTTCCAATATGAATCATTATAAGCATAAAATTAACATTTCCAATATTAATTATAAGCATAAATGTTAATTTGTATAGAACAAAAAAAATCATAAATTTGAAGTTAATTTTCCAATTTCTTAATTTTTCATTAAACCGGTACGGAAATGTTATGCGCAATCATTTACATTATATATTTTTAGAATTGAAATTTTATCATAGAGATATGGATATTACTATTCATACTCATACATTCAATTATAAGCATTTCTGGAAGAACAAATGACAATGTCTAAATTGGTTGTGTGATGCGGAATCAAATCTGCTGCTCGTATAATTCCTCATCATTCTTGTTTATTTTGATCTAAATCGTTTAAAATGCATCTAACGGCCAAAACATTTGTCTTCTGAATCAAATCACAACCGTCCGTAGTGGTCGATCGATCTGTAGCAGTCGGATCGAGGAGAGCACGACTCTGCTCGTCTCAAATACAAGCAGCAGATTCGGATCCGTGTGATGCATCCTCTGTCAGTGGGGCCCACAAAAAGGTACTGCCAGGATACCAGCGAAGGATTAGGCATTATCATGCCATCAAACGACAGTGGAGATGTCGTGTTGCCTCGTATCACTTCCGTGTACATCTGTGAGACTGTGACAACATGTCAGCAATAGACAGAGATCAGAGAAACTCTGTTCTGATGATATAATAAATATAATAATGCAATGTAACGGATAATGCAAATTTTGTTATTCTAGCATTTATTTTGCCACATTTATTTTGTTTGATATAAAAGGAGAAACAAGCATGACCATGTCAGAAGAGAGCTTTCGTATCTTACTTTTTAGATCATCTATATCTTAGTTAAATGATAGATCGAATCAAATTAGAATCAAACCAATTTGATTATTCACTAAATAGTCGTAAATTTTGAAACATAATAAACTTACAAACTTCGCAATTCAAAGAATTTTTTATTTATTTTGAACAGTAACATTAGCTGTTGTTCAATCCAACAAAAAAAACCTAGTTCACCAGCTACTCGTAATTTAATTTATTCATTCTCTTCATATTAACTTTTTTTTTTTACAAATTCACACAAACATTTCTAGTAAGTCTAATAATATGTTAGTGCAATTTTTATGCTAATTCGAATGAAACTAATTTTATTTAACTATTCTCATTCACCAATTCAAATAGCATTATTTTCACGTGAACCAAACGTGCTTTTAGAATAGGCAAACGCCTCCTAATATTTTAAGAATTTGCTACGATATATTGCTTTTATCATTATTTTGATGATAAACGATACTATCGTCTTAATCTGAACTGCTGTCTTAATTTCAGCGGTTGTGATTTGATTCAAAATGTCTTATTATTTTGAAACCACTATCAATATATTAATGACAAATTCTGCTATCGAAGCTATGACAGCGAAACATTTCTGTAGCGACCCGTCTACTAAAATCTTCATAACAGATCAAAATCCGTTCAACCCGTTAACTATTTTCATCAGCATTGGCGCCAGATTTGAACTCTTAGTGGGGCTGTGGGGCCTTCAATTAAACCAGATCCGACGCAATTTAAACCCGACAAAAGCTTTTTTTGGAAACACCCCCCCCCCCCCCCCCCTCTCTCTCTCTCCCCTCCAGTTGTCCCTTACCTTACCTGGTTTTGTGGTATTTTCATGTCACGGACGAGGAATTCATTGTGGGGCTCATGCAAATTCATATCTAAATAATTGAATAACACCTGTTTTAAAGTTTCAAATTAGGGGAGATTTTATGAATGTGAAAAAGTAGTTTGCTACTAAAATAACAAAATATTGTTTTTGAATAAGAGAGAGCTCCAAATCAAGGCCTCCAACTTTCGAATTGGGCTCCTTCATTCTTTCAATTTTTAACCACTTTGTTTAATTAATTGCTTCGATTTCAAACGCAGGTATTTCTGCAACAATGAAGTCACTGATGTTTTTTTTTTTAATAAAGAATTAAGTCCTCAATGTTGGAATTGCATTTTGCTATTGGGCCTAGGTCCAAGATTTTGGGCTACTAGCATAGTAGATTTTTAAACGGTTTTCAATTTTTCATAATTTCATATTTCCATTCCAACTCCAATCAGCAAAAGAGGAAGAATATAATACCTCTATTTTTACGTGCCTTCAAAATTTATATCATTCATCATGCACGTCTTTTTATGTATTTAAATCTAGATCATTCATTGATTTTAATGAATGATGTAAATTTGAAAGCATCATAAAAGCACACAAAAGTGAAGGCATTATATCCCTCATCATCAGCAAATTAAGCTCGATAATCACTTCGAAAATTCTCTTCCCACTGAAAGTGAGACCTACAAAAAGGTAAACAATAGATTGCATTTGATCTTAGGCCTTACCGTGCGACAAATAATGATGTATGAAAAAAAACCCGCTACACGAAAGGAAGCAGAATGTAGGTCTTTAACTGTAATTAAACAAATTTGTAACTAAACGAGCTGAGTGAACCTAAACACTCATTAACTGATGGTTTAAACAATAAATAAATCCTAGGGAGCTGATACTTAGAACCACATTTGATATCGACTATTGATACCGATGTTATTATGCAAGTTGAGTTGTTATGCATATTATTTGATTTATTATGCATGTTATTTTTTGTACTGAAATAGTTAATACATGCTATATGAGTTATTATGCACATTATTTTGTTAACATGCATAATAATTTTTCAGTACAAAAATAACATGCATAATAACTCAAATAATATGCATAGTAACTCAACTAAAGTGCACAATAACATTGGTATCTATAGTCGGTATCAAATGTGATATCTACGAAATATTATCCTTTTTAAACCCTTCGTAACCGCTAAAACCTCTTCCTCCCTCAATTACAAGTAGGCCCCGCCTTGGCCTAATCTCATCAAATTACAATTAGCAAAAATCAAGAAATAAAGGAAACGAGAGGGGAGATGGAAGAGAGATGAAGAGGTCGAGGTCGAGGTCGCTAGTGTATGGAATGAGGTCGTTTCCGAAGGAGTTCACCGGAGCATTTAGAGACAATGTGAGGCAACTTGTCGAGGAGAATTGCGAAGACTATTACATGGCAGCCGAGGGACGCTCCATGTGGCACACTACCTTGATAGATGAGAGCACGGGTGCGTTGTTTCCTCTGTATATCTTGGAGGAATGTGTCATCCTCTCCTCGACACCACTCTGCGACTACTGTCGGTGCGCTAGTTAGTTTGTGATATCTTTCTCTCTCTCTCTCTCTCTAAGATGGAGCGTGCTTTGAGTTTTGACTGCAGGGTGATTTTTGTTTTTGACAGAAATCAGCTATTATGCTCTTTTAGAGTCTGCTCTAGGCAGAAAAAGAGGAATGAAGGGTAAGGAAAGGAAAGGAAGGGAAGAGAGGGAAAGGGAAGGAAATATGTTACATCTCAAATTGGAGGGTAAGAAAATCTATTGTTTGGATGGAAAGATTTAATCTCTGGACCTCTTTTCTTCTTTCCCTTAACACTCTTGGAGCATGTTACATTTAATTTGTTTCGTAACCTTTCCTTCCTTCCCTTCCGAAAATTAGATCTGGAGCACAGCCTTACATTGTGTTTGGATAGAGGGAGGTGAAAGAAAAGGAAAGAAAACAGTAAGAAGGAATGGAATGGAATGGCATGGAAGTTTAAAATTTTTACACTCCTCTTGTTTGGATGATTATTGGAGGAAAAGAATATTTACTTTCCTTTCCATTCATTTTCTTGTTTGGATGAGTAAAGTTTCAGAAAGTAAAAAAAAAACTTTCATTATGATTGACCACTATGCCCCTGAATCAATCTTCTCATGACAATGAAATGCTATGACTAGTTGATACTAAAATGAAGTGCAAAGCCTATGAATTTGAAGCTTGACTTGCTGCCAACAATTAAACATGAAACATGAAGTTGACTACAATAATTTCTATCATAAAATAAAAAAAGTTCCAGTACATTATTAAATAAACTCAGTTACAGATCAAAATAATATACTATAGGACATAACATATATAATTAAGTTGCGAACAAATTCATGAGTAACTCTTTTTGCAGCGGACAACCAAGAAAAGCTTCAAGCATGTCAAGATTTTTAATCAAGAAGACATATGCCCGTGTTTTGTAGATGGGATCTAGATTTAATTCAACCACATGATTCCATATTTGATTGCAGGAAGAGGGAGATGTTGGATAGATTTCACCAAATCTTCTGTTGATTTCAAAATTGCATTGGCAACTTGTTCAATTCCATTGATTATCTCAGCTTGAACCTCATCTCGTGAAGCTTTGCCCTTGTGACGCTTCCTTGTTTTAGGAGAAACTATATTTTCTTCCTCGACTCCTAATGCTTCCTCATTTTGTGTCACCAAACGATCAATCTCAGCTATACTTTCACCCTCAATCTCACCAAATTGTGATGCCATACGTTATCTCATTTCTGTCGGTGTCTCAGCCAGATCTCAAATTGCTCTATCTTGTCCATAAAGTTTAATTAATTTGTCATAATGAAGAATTGGTTTGTTCATCCAGTCAGCTGCTCCTGGGTGTGCCTGCATTTGAAAGCAATGTTAGAAAGATAAAAGTAAAACCAAAATAGGTAGTAAATGCCAGTGCCGATACTCAATAAAATATGCATTATGAGATGTCAAACTTGATTCATTGCTCCAACCCAATTGTCTATACCAATCCCGGTACACAATAAACACACGTTATGCATTGCTCCTACCCAGTTATCTATACCAGTGCCAGTACACAATAAACAAACATGGTGTATTGTTGCTAACCACTTATCTATACCAGTGCCGATACACAATAAACAAATATGCCTACTTTCTCTAACCCAATTGTCTATACCAGTGCCGGTACAGTTGTACTGATCTATACCAATATTTGCTTTATAAAAAGAGTACCTCAATTAATTTAGTCCTAACTTCTGGTTCGACACTCCACATGTTGGTGACAGGGCTCCATTGGAATACACTTGATCTGTTTCTAAATATATAATAACATGTTCCAAAACCTCTCTTAATGTATTTCATACGGTTCTTTGCCCTTTCTTTATCAATAGGTTTTTCAGGGAAAATGCCCTTAAGCTATTTTACTATGTTGTCATATGCTTGAGTTGTAAATGTTCCCCCGACTCTGTTTCCAAGTTCATGTTGAAGCAAAAATGCATCAATTAAAGCTTCGTCCATAGCATGATACAAGATTAGTGATTCTCCTCGGCTTGCATTAGCTCCACCGTTTTCATGAGTGCCTGCTGAGTTTTTTTTTGTCCATCTTTATAGGAGCTACACAAGAATGGAAGCAAAAGCATAAACTTGTATTTCAACTATACCTTGATTCATAGCAATAGTAAACATCATTGCAATCCCCATCAAAGAATGTATCATTTGCAAACAAGCAAGCAAATTGTGAATAAACAACATCACATATTATCATCTACAAAATTATTTCACTGTACAGGTACTAGCTAAAAAAAATGCGAGAGTATCACATATTATAATCTCTCCACATAGATGTGGCTATTTCTTTCCTAATTTGTTCTCCTCTAATCATCTCCTATGGGTTTTCTCCTTTAACAACATCTGTTTGTTCATTTCTTCGCCTTGCTAGTTCTGCATCAACTTCAGGAAGGATTCGTCTATTGAGATCCTTATCAATTAAATAATTATGAAAGATGCAACAAGCAACGATTTTTTTGTGCCTCTAAACTATAAGTTGGTTGGGTTGAACTTTATTGGCAGTCATTTTTTAGTACTCCAAATGCTCTCTCAATAGCATTGCGCAGAGATGCGTGGCGAAGATTGAACAACTCACGAGGATTTCTTGGTAGGTTTCTTGAGTATTCTTTGAGATAATAGTGTGTCCCTCTGTATGGCGTAATCAACGTACTCCTCGTCATAAATCTCGCATCAACTAGGTAATATTTTCCTTTAAAAAATACTCAAAGTATTATGAAATTTTTCTTACCGTACGCATGTCAGTAAAATTTTTCACTATGCTGCCCCATCAATTGAAACATCTCAGTAAACATGTTAGTAAATTTTTTTCACTAGCTTGATATCAAGACATTACCTTCTGGCATTTTGAGAGGACAAGATCGACTCAATGTACTTTTTAGGATTTTAGAATCTGATGTTGTCCCCTCCCAACCAGGTAAGACATATGTAAATTTTAGATCGAACGAACAAGCATCTAGAATATTTTGTGTTTGATACTCTTTTCTTCCACGATATCTAGGTGCATCAATTGAAGACTGGTGGCATTGTAAACAAAAGGTTATAAAGGGTTAGCTTTTTGTTTGTGCATGATGAATTCTAAAGAGATCAGATTCAAAGAATAGACTGTATACATGATTGTATAAAGTACAATACTATAAAGTAGGTTTGTTGTGACATATATTTGTGCATGTACGGGCGGTTAAGGCTGTCCGAAGAAAAATCTACGAATGGTAATAGATTCATTGCAGCATAATTAAATTTCTCTAAAAAATTTACAGGACGACTTATATTAGGGCTATCAACGAAATCATTTTACTCTCTTATTTGATCCGTATTCGATAAGACGTATGAGCAAGAGCAGATTCATGATATTTGGCAGGATGGGTCAAGATTTATGATTTTCGATAGAGGGGGGCCAAAATATGTATATTTTTATAAACTTGTCATTGAAAATTATAATTTTAGAGGTGTATTTTTGGAAAAATCTTAGAATGAAGCATATTTTTAAAATTATTTCAAATTATAAGCATATTTTACGAAAAATATTTGAAAAATGTATAATATCAAAGGTATATTTTGAAAAATAATTCTTCAGGGTGGATCGCTTGACACACACTAAGTCCATGTAGATCCATTACTGGGTATGGGTAAGAATTTTTTTCGTTAGCCTATCGGATATGGATATGAGTATGATTTTTTTCATTAACTAAACAAATAAGGGTACGGTTGTAAGGGTAAATATAAAATAATATATAAATATAAATAGATATCACCTATTTTAAAATTTGTAAAAGTAATTAATCAATTAGTAATTTAAGTTTTCTAGGTGATCATCTAATTAATTGCCATATTTCAATAAAACTCTTAATTTTCAACATATAACGTTTGTCTTTTGGATTCCACCAAAATTAATTTCTTCCAACTAATTATTTGTTTATTGTTACCATTCTCTCCTTTAATTCTTTTAAAAACTGATCGTATAATTATAATCTAATCTAATATTTCGTGTTATATATTATTTTTCGTTAATGTATATGTTCTACTTGCTCTCGTGTTGTGCTTGTGTTTATGAAAAAAATATTGATTTAGGTGTATTTGTGTAAAATATGATTTATTTATAAAACAAAAATATTATATTTATATCATTCGTATGAAAGCATCGTTCGTTATCTTTGTTGCCAGATAATTTTAACAGGTAAGGGTATGATATAGGTAAGAGTAATTTCAAACGGGTATGAGTACGGGTACGGATATAGGTACAAAAATAGCTTCACCTGATTCGTATCGTACCCATTGAAGCCTTAACTTAGATATTATAATTTATTTTCTGTTAAGTTTTTGCTCTTGTTACCAAAATCAGTATATCTTAAAGTTTAGTAACATTAAAACTAGATGCTAACACAATCAGTGGCGGAGCCACATGCACCCAGGAGGTGTAGCTGACCCCTTGGGAATTTTTTTCAAAAGTGATCATATTTTTGACTTTTTTCAAAAATGACAATGTATTTGAATTTTTTTGTACAAATGACCATATAAGATAATTTTTTAAGAATAAACATAATTTCGAACTCTTGAAAAAAATCCGTAAATCTTGAACCTCCTGACGAAAATCCTGAATCCGCTCCTGAACACAACCATATAAGAAAAATAAACATCTGTTTCGTTCATAAGTGATCAACTATGGTAAAGAAAATAATGACAAGATTAAATCATATATTATGTAGATTAATCGTTAACTTCTTGTGGAAAAAATGTGCATCATATATTTAGTAGTAATACTACAAATTGCAACTTCCAAATTAAACAAATTGATCAACAGGTGTTTAGTTTGCTCAAGAGATAATCTAAATTCTTTTAATTGAGATGGTCCTGGATTTGTTGGATTAAAAAGAAACAATTACAAACAGAATATCGTGTTGTACTGTTTTACACTTCAATTTAGTTGACCAAAATCGTAGTCGTACTGTTTTACACACAGAAAAGAGATGGTTGTTCAACATTCTATGGGAAATTTGGAAAGCTCGCAACAAGGAGGTAATTGAAGGAAGGAAGACAACCCCCTTCACATAATCAGGAAAGCAGATTATATCTGGACGCACCACGAGCAGACCATCATTGCAACCACCAAGATTACAACAAAGTATGAAGTAAACAACACTAACACTAGACTCTTGATTGATGGATCCTGGAATTGCAAGGGAGCAACGGGAATTGGGATGGTGGTTACTGACTCCAATGATGACATAATATGGGCAATGTGGCAAACAGTTAGGGCTGAAGACCGTTTCATGCAGAGGTGATGGCATGTCAAGCAGCTGCAACATGGGTAACAACAAGGCAGAATCAGGTAGGGCCAACTCAAATTGTCACTGATTGTAAAGGGGTAGTGCAAGCGATTGATAAAGAAGAGGTCATTAACTTACCATCATGGAGGGCAACACAACCGATGGCCGACATTATACACACCCTAAGATCCTGTACCGTCCCAGTAGTCCTTCGATATGTTGACAGAAAGGCAGTAAGCCTTGCACATTACCTAACAAACATGACAAGAATCAGCAAAAGCACTATCACAGGAGAACATGCAATGCAATTCATTCAAGACACTAGCATCACCGACAAATCATACCGGGACACATTCACCAGGATACCAGGAAATTCGTACAATACCAACATATGAGGATGTCACACCTGGTAGCATCCCACTGCAGCAACAAAATCTTAGTAATATTCAGAGGAAGTGGTTACTTGATCATGTAATTTTCATATCTGTAGCATAGGAGTAGTGGTACTGTCTTTATCTTTGATGTTTAGTTTGTTCTAGTTTTTTTATCTATTAGGTAGTTTTAAATTTCGTGATGTAATAGACTACTAAACTTCCTCTGTACCGGTATTATTAGAAGGAATGCATGCCTACGGGCTTACCCAAAAAAAAAACCAAAATCGTAGTCATTGGAAATGGAACCGAGAGCACTGCGAGAAAATACTAAAAAATTGTACTGTTTCTTTGGCAATTAATTGTTTTCATTGTAAAAGCAAAAACGATTAATTCCTTTTATCGGCAATTTTATTGTAAAAGCAAAAGCGCCTTTGTATTTTTGCATCGTGTATCGTGTCGTTTGTGCAAGAGTTAAAGATATGAAGATAGATTTTTCTTATGTGTTAAACGATCACGAAAGAGGTTTCGTAAGGTAGTTTCGTTAAATGTTTTATTTAATAAACAATTAAGAAATTATGTTTTGTTAACTGATTCTTTTAAAGAAAACGATCAAAACGATCAAACTCATTTTCTTCGCACTTCATCCATCTCCTCACTCATTACACTAAAACAAATCAGAAATCGTGTGACGAACTATTATAATCATAACATGAATAAATTCTCCATCTTCTCGTCCAGCAATCCTTCATCTCCTCTTTCACCACATTTCTCAACATACTTTTTTTTTTATCTGAAATCAAAATAATTCAAACAATATACAATCACAAACGAAATTAAGAAACACACGATCACGAAATAATATGTATTCGTTAACTATTTCATTATTTAAAAGATAGATTTTTTTTGATCGGATCATTTCATTTGTCACGAAACAAAACGAAAAACAATTGAACGGCCAACCAACTAAGACACTCTCTTGTAAGAAGTATCTGGATTCATTGTGTCCTAGATGCGCGGGAAAGTTTATCAAAGCACAGAAACAGGCGTAATCACACATCTCTTTACCACATGCGATCCCATTACCCCCGTCTCGTCCCCAATTTCTCTTCCCCGTCTCTCTCATCTCTCTCATCTCTCATCATGGTGCACACAGCATACGACACGACCGAGCTAGTGAAGGGATGCCAATCTCGGGTCGACGCAGTCGCGTCTCACTCAGGGAAACTCCTCCTCGGTTGCTCTGATTGTTCTCTCCGAATCTACGCTCCTTCCTCTCCCCCCACCGACCCCTCCGACCATGAAATCCGTCGTGACAGTTACTCTCTGGAGCGATCCGTCAATTCCTTCTGGCGGAGAGCCCCCACGGCGATGGAGGTCTCGCATTCGAGAGATTTGCTGTTGTCATTATCGGAGTGGGTGGCGGTGCATCGATTGCCTAGCCTGGAATCTCTGGTCGCGATTGGCAAGACTAAAGGAGCTAATGTGTTTAGTTGGGATGATAGAAGAGGATTCTTGTGTGTTGGGAGGCAGAAAAGGGTCATAATTTATCGACTCGATGGTATGCAAAATATTTCTCTTTTATTTAATTTAGATAGAGTAAATTTCTTAGGTTGAAACTGTACTAATTACTTAAGGTTACTTAGATGGGGGTGCCAAATTGATATGTTGGTGTTGAACTAAATGTAAGCTCACAAGTATTTCCAGATTAATCGATAACTACGGGAGGTGAAGGAATTCAGTTTGATATACTGAGGCTGTGAAATTGAAACACCTGATTTAATTCATTTTAGTGCTGCTTTAGGTGGGCGTGAATTTGTGGAGGTGAAGGAGTTCAGTGTGCCAGACTATGTCCGGTCAATGGCATGGTGTGGTGACAACATTTGTTTGGGCATCAGAAGGGAGTATGTGATCCTGAGTAGCATTACTGGTGTATTATCTGATATATTTCCTTCTGGAAGGTCTCCACCTCTAGTAGTATCGCTGCCGACCGGTGAGCTTCTCCTAGGGAAGGTAAAGCTTGAATTATTTTTTCTGAAAATTGCTAGAGCATTCTATTGGCTGCTTTTCAGCAAATCATTTATGACCTTGATGAAGAATGGGATTGTGCCGTAGTACTGGTTTGGGACTTGTGAAATATAATAAGATAGGCTGGCCAGCAATTAATTTTGGTATCCTTATACTACATAGGTTTCTGTTAAGAACTCGTGATTAGGTAGCATTATTTGATCAATATATTTGCTGATAGACATCCTTTTTGTTATTGTTATTAGGACAATATTGGAGTTTTTGTTGATCAAAATGGGAAGTTACTACAAGAAGGAAAGTTATGCTGGTCAGATACACCCACAGTGGTTGCCATTCACCGACCTTATGCGGTGGCTCGTATGCCAAGACACATTGAAGTAAGGTGGAAATTTACATAGTCTTCCTTCATTTCTAGATGAGGAATTAATGGTTGAAAAAATGTTTCAGATTCGGTCCCTTAGAGCACCTAATCAATTGATTCAGACGGTGGTGTTACGTGATGTGAACCTGCTGCTTCAGATCAATAATTGCCTTGTTGCTGCACAAGGAAATTCACTTTATGGTCTTATGCCGGTCCCTATTGGAGCGCAGGTAAATAAAGGAAAAAGAAGAAGAGAATACATATTTGCAGTGGAATTATTTTCATTCTAAGGCTGTGCTCCCGAGTTTTTTTTTGGATGGAAAGGGAAGAGAAGGGAGGTGAAGGAATGATATGGAAAGGCAAGAGAGATGTTTGTTCTTTGCTCCAGAGTTTTAAAGAGAAGAAAAAGTTAAAATTTGTAACCTTGCGTGGGGACCAATGTCATAGAAAGAAATTATAGAGATATTTTAAATATAAAATTCTGAACAGTTCATTCCCCTTCTTTACACCCCAAAATCGGGGGTAAATTTTTTTGAACCAAAATCTGCTTCTAGGAAACTCCTTGAACCACCATTCATTTCCATCCATTAACTCTCTTAAAAACTTGGGAGCAAGTTAGAACTATAACCTTCCCTTGCCCTCCCGTCCATTCACCTCTTCTTATAACCTTCCCTTGCCCTCCTGTCCATTCACCTCTTCTGGAGCACAGCCTAAAGTTGAACATTTACGTAGAGAGTGTTCATCCGGTCCATTCAACCAAACCAAGTTGAAATTAGTCAAGCCAAACTTCATTATGCTAAATACTGAATATATATTGTAGAACATATTAAGTTCTGTGAACTCAAACTCTAGGCAATAAATTGTTCACTTGTTAGTTTATTAATATGCAGAATATCACTTATACCCTTCAAAAACTTCAAAATTACGTATTTCCCCTTCGAAATTTTAAAAACTCACAAATTTATCCATTTTATTATTTTTTATATTAAAACTCATTTTAAATGTGTAAAATACCCATTTTACTAGGGCTGTCAATGAAACCCTTTTGGTCGTTTACCCGACTTGTATCGTACCCGCTAAAGCGGATATGGGTAATGATTATTTTTCGTCAGCTTATCGGATATGGGTATGGGTAAGAAAAAAATTTCGTTAACTTATCGAATAAGGGTACGGGTAAAAGCTATATCGTATTCGTTACCCATTGGGTTAATTATATAAATATATATATTATAATTTATTTCATAGCTTGAAAATAATTAACTAAATTAAAATTAGAAAATATGCAATTCTAAAAAAACTATACATCATTGAAATATGCATGTCTTGTTTTAGTATTAAATAATGCATCATGTATATTGATAAAGAAATTGAGTTGCATTTTATTTCTTTGATAATGTTTCATTAGCAAGTAGTATATTTCTTTAGTGACAAGTGATGTGAGAAGACATTTTGTGATTTTTGTAATATCTAGAACGTTATTTATTGTTGTATTTTAACAGTATATATTTATTTAATACTATTAATTTGACAAAATCATACAATTATTTTATTAATTTTTATCTTTTTTTCACCCATTATCTACCGTTACCCATTTCGTTATCCGAAATTTTTGACGAGTATGGGTAGGGTATGGGTAAAGAAAATTTTAATGGGTATGGATAAGGTATGAGTAATGAAAATTTTAATGGGTATGGATAAGGTATGAGTAATGAAAATTTTAATGGGTATGGTAAAAAAAATTTAATGGGTATGGACATGAAAATACCTCCATCTGTACCCCACCCTACCCATTGACAGCCCTACATTTTATCCTTCATTAAAAACATTAAAAAATGTAGTTTGTTTAATGAAAAATATCGGTCTTATATTGATCGGTTTCTGAGAACAAATTAGTCACTTTGTACTCTTGATGTATATCCGCATTAAAATATACATACCCTTAATTGAAAATGTAAATACATGTTGTCTGTTAATATAAATATCAGTATGACATTTGATCGATTTTGAGAGCAAACCGTTCATTTATCTACTTGTGATACATATACAACATTATACCTCATGTCACCAGATATACGTCAAGAGTATAAAATGAATAATTTGCTCTCAGAAAACAGATCAAATATAAGACTGGTATTTTTTATTAAATAAGCTATATTTTTAATGCTTTTATTGACAGGTAAAATAAGTATTTTGCACATTTAGAATGAATTCTAATAATAAAAAAACAATAAAATGGGTAAATTTGTGAGTTTTTGAAATTTCAAGGTGGAAATACGTAATATCCAAATTTAGAAGGGGAAATACGTAATTTTGAAACTTTTGAAGGGTATACGTGAAATTCCGCCTAATATTTGTCTATTTTACTGGAGGCATAAAAATTATTTTTAGTTATATTTTGGTCGAATTGATCAGCTAAAGGCTTCTTGTTATTTATTATTCTAGCCTACCACAATTTATTTGGTTCATAGACCTGTATCATCTTTCATATATAAAGCTAGTTTAACTTTGATGCATTATGAATACCAGTGATTTCTATCAGTCTATTCCTGCTGGTACAGAGCAGCACGTTCCCGTTCTTATGATTGAAGGACTTATACTGGCACTGGCCCAAACAACTCTTACGTTGAAGTTTGAGCATTATATGATGTTAAAGCCTTGTTAAAACCTTTTGTCTGCAAAACCAGACTGCACACAGCTCCACCTCTCCCTAGGGGAATAAACAAACAGTACATAAATACATTTAATTTATTGAGTCATAATTACTCAACTTTTTGTGGATTTTCAGATAGTACAATTGACCGCATCAGGAGAATTTGAAGAGGCTTTGGCCTTATGCAAACTTCTTCCTCCAGAAGACTCGAGTCTTCGTGCCTCCAAGGAGAGCTCTATTCACATGAGGTTACTTCTTTTACCACGGGTGCATTCACAATTACTGTACCTTGCTTTTACATTCTGTTAACCTTTGATTTACTTTGAGCAAGTCTGGCTTAAAGTTGCTGCAGCCTACAAGATAATCTATCCAAATACCAATTGCTCTTTTTTTTCTCAGATATGGACATTATTTATTTGATAATGGAAACTACGAGGAGGCAATGGAACAATTTCTTGCTTCGCAAGTTGACACATCCTACGTTCTGTCTCTTTATCCGTCTCTTATCCTCCCAAAATTAGCGTACACAACTTTACCCGACAAGGCTGAGTCAACTGAGTCGTCTTCGCAGTTATCGAGGCAGTCATCTGATGCTTCTGATGAGATGGAAGCAGGTTCAGCTGCTCCCACACAGCGGGGCGAGCTAGATGAAAAGGAAACTAAAAAAATGAACCATAATGCACTAATGGCTCTTGTGAAATATTTGCAAAGAAGACGAAGTGCTATAATTGAGAAGGCTACCGTTGAGGTGACCGACGAGGTTGTCTCAGGAGCTGTTCATGACGGACTTTCCTTGTCAGATCCATATAGATTGAAGCCCTCAGTTAAGGTTTGTTCACCATGTTTGCAAATTACAACTTATACTTTACCATTTTAATAAATAACATCCAGTTTTTCACATATTTGCAACTAAATCTAAATTAAATCAAGCAAAATCTAGCAAAGAGAGCATTTTTTGTTTGTATTTTGCTCAAACAAATTTATTGACAATTAAGTTTTGTTAGCTCACACCTAACAAGAAGTCCATATTTATTTATTTTAGTACAAAGTAGCTTTAGGAAAGGAAAAAAAAGGTTACCTTAAGCTAGGACCAGATTTATCATTAAAAACGTGAACCCCTATCTATACGAGGGCACTTAGCTAGGTTTCCTAGCTCGCTTCAAGTATCTTGAAATTGTAGGATGTTAGTTGAAAACTTTTGATGTTATTTCAAATACCATAAATTCCTGTCAGACCATATATTCCTAGCTAGGTTTGCATCGCAGGATTTGACTGAAATTTGAATAGCCTGTTGGACCATATATTTTATTTATTTTTTCAATTTCCATGTCTTTTATCAGAAGCGGGCGCAGACTCATGTAAGCTCGGTAGCAAGAGAAACTGCAACTGTACTCGACACTGCACTTCTTCAAGGACTTGTTCTGACTAACCAACTAAAGGGTGCAATCGATTTGCTAAGGGCTATGAATTATTGTGACTTAAAAATATGCGAAGAATTTTTGAAGGAGAGGAATCATTATACAGTGCTCTTGGAGCTATACAAGTGCAATGGGATGCACCATGAGGCACTTAAATTGCTAAACCAACTTGTTGAAAAGTCTAATACCGAGATCAGTGAGAAGTTCAAGCCAAGTATTATTATTGATTATCTCAAGGTATCTGTACAATCTTTGTTATTTTTGGAACCCATTGATATTTCATGTGGGTATTTGTGAAATTACTACTTAAACTACTTACTTTGAGTTGGCTTATTGTTGCTTACAAAGTACTAATCTTCATCCTTCTGCACAAATCTGGATTTCTAAATGCCAAAATATGCTTTCAAGTGGAGATCATTTTCCGAACTTATTTTGCTAAAGTATTTCGAAAGGTTGGAAACCATTGCTATGGGAGTCTAGATTGCTTAAAACATTGTTTCCCTGAATCCAGAAAATAGTAAAAAGAAACTTGAAGCAATGTAAGACTCAGCTTATATGCATATCTTCACATTTAAATACATCGGACAGCTATGACTACATGGATTATCAAAATCCAAAAACTTGAAGCTTTTCCACATTATTGATTCCTTGTGCTTCATGATGCATGGTAGCCACTTTTTTTTTTACTTTCATTATGATTGTTATAATTTTGTCAAATTTGCATCTTTGCAGCCTCTGTGCAGGTCAGATCCAATGCTAGTTTTGGAGTCGTCCTTGTATGTGCTTGAGCGTTGTCCAACAGAAACAATAGAATTGTTTCTTTCTGAAAATGTCCCTGCTGACCTGGTCAACTCTTACCTAAAACAAAATGCCCCAAATTTGCAATCCACCTACTTAGAGCTTATGCTCTCTATGAGCGAGACTGGCATTAATCCTAATTTACAAAATGAACTGGTATGGAACTATTTCATGTTTATTACTAACTAGGTCATCATATCACACGTATGTCAGTATCGTCTCACTATGAGCCTGTTATGTTAATCAAGATCCTTTTAATATAAATCGTCCTTTTTTCTTTTATTGTTACCTCCGAATCGTCTCATTTATTTATTTATTTATTTTTCAATTTTTGTTATGATTCTATGTTTTTCAAGTTGCGTAGTTGAAACTGAATTCTGGTTATCAGGTACAACTATACCTGTCAGAGGTGATAGACTGGTACAAGTGTCTAAAGGAAGAACAAAAATGGGATGAAAAAGAGCTCTCCCCAACACGTAAAAAGTTGATTTCTACACTAGAAGTTATCTCTGGTTATAATGCTGAGAGTCTGTTAAAACGCGTTCCTAATGATGCTCTTTTTGAAGAGCGTGCAATTCTTCTTGGAAAGATAAACCAACACCATCTCGCGTTGTCACTCTATGTTCACAAGGTAGAAAAAAAGGTTGAGAAATGCAAGGACAATAAATGTTGTAAACCATAGAAGTCTAAGCTAGGGCACGGCCACATACGACATACCTATGCTTGATACAATTGTCTATTGGTATTAATTTAAAATTATTTAAAACCTGTACTGGAGCTACTTTCAGATCCATTTTGGGAATTGCTAACAGGCCCAACTCACTGATAAATGCCTAGAGTGTATTATTTCTCTAGTATGAGTTTCAGTTAACCTGTCATTGCTTTGTCCATTTGGATAACTCTCCTGACTGGCCAAGTAGCTTCTTTATTACTCTAATTCTTGTTAACTTTACATAATGTTCACTTAAAGACTAGCTTTGGCAAGTCCACTTGCTATAAATTGCAAATGCTTCACTATTTTTCATTATGATCTCTTTGCTTCTGAACTTTAAAAAGCTAAATTGACCCCGGTAATAGTTAGTCTCTAATGCCAAACCGGAAACTATTTGGTCTGATGGAATGACGATGAGTAAAAAGATTAAATGACGAAAGTATCCTTAATTAATAGAGTACTTTGCTAATAAGTTAACTTGAATGTCCAAAAGTTTTATAATATCAACTAACTAGTAACAACTATTTTAATTGAAATTCTTGCAGCTGCACTCACCTGAAAAAGCTGTTGCATATTGTGATCGCTTGTATGATGAAAGCACAAACCAACCAACAAGACCAAACTCAAACATTTACCTAACGCTCCTACAAATCTACCTAAACCCGCGAAAAGTTGCACGGGAGGCGCAATGTAAGGCTCCTGTGTCATCTCAGGTGGCACCAAAACCAGGAAGCAGCAAGCTAAAAGGAGGACACCGGCTGTCAAAGAAGGTGGTGGAGATTGAGTTTGCAGAGGAAGCGAGATTTAGTGCAAGCGGTACTGATAGTGGGAGAAGTGATGGGGATATGGATGAGTTGAGTGAAGATGGTCAATGCCAAAGTCAAGATGAAGGGGATAGTAAAGAAATTATGTTGAACAAGGCAATTGATTTGTTGAGCAAAAGGTGGGACCGCATTAATGGAGCCCAGGCACTTAAATTATTGCCCAGGGATACAAAACTTCAGGTAAGCAGAGTTGAGTATTATTACAGTAGCGGTGTCAGTAAAGAGGAGGCAAAGCCAGAAAATTTTGTTACTGCAATACAGAAAGTCATACTAAATCATTGCCACTGTGTAATGACATCAGAGCTTGTATATTTTTTTTTACAAAATCATTTTATAATCATTAGAGCGAGCCAAAATTCTCCATTTCCTTTTTCAACCATATTTCCTTTGCATATAATCTCTCATTGAAAAGGAAAAAAAAAGAAAAATGTTATGGATATATCTTAAGACACGTGGACTTATTATAACCACTTCGCTCTAACTTTGTCATTAAATACTGGCATCTCCATTTGCTTCTATAATCCAGTAATAGAGTACCAATGAAAATATTTGTAGAAGGTTAACAATCTAGGAAAAAAAAATCGTCAGAAAAAGTAAAAAATGGGCATGCAAGTGACGTGAGGTAATCATGTATGCTACCTGGCTCAGAAGCATTACCACTACTGGTATCAGAATCGCAATGTTGATCTCATTTGTAAAATCTGAGCAACTGTTATTTGCAGGACAAATTCATTCAACTTTCTTTGCTATAGATTAATTATTTGTTTTCTTCTCAGAATTTGCTCTCTTTTCTGGAGCCACTGCTAAAGAACTCTAGTGAATACCATCGGAACTACTTGGTCATCAAAAACTTGAACTCTAGAGAGAATTTACAGGTGGATGTTTGATCTTTCGCTAAATCGAAATCATGTATAATAAGCCTAGTTACTACTTATTATACTTGCTTATATATACTTGTAATTTTCTTATTTTGGCTTAGGTAAAGGAGGAGCTATACAAACATAGAAAAACAGTGGTGAAGATAGATGCAAATAGCATGTGTTCTCTCTGTCATAAACACATGGGAAATAGCGCCTTTGCAATTTACCCCAATGGAAAGACCCTTGTTCACTTTGTGTGCTACAGGGACGCTCAGCGCATCAAGTCTGGCCGTAGCGGGAGCCAGTCCAGGCGCTTCTGAGTTTCTTGATGTTCTTGTCATGTGTTGAGTGATGTTGATTGCAGATTTCTTCTTTTCTTTTTTTCCCACTTGTGTTTGTAACTATTTTAGTGTGCCTATTGTAGATAGTCCTTTCATTTTGAGGAATGTGATGACGAGGTATTTGTTATCGACACTTCCTATTTTGTACAAATTAGCCTGCTCGGTATGTTCAAGTGTAAGTAATCTATACCTTATTTTTCTGAATTTTTTTACAGCTACCATTATGGAAAATTTTCTGCAAAGATTATATCTTTTGGTTCTGTTTTCTTAGCGTGCTTAACTTTTTTATGACAAAGGTGCCGACCATTTTTAATAGTAAATAAAAGCAGTGGAGACTGTACATGAATTATGGTGGGCATTGAGTGCAGCAGCCAGCAAGTTAGATTAGGGATTATGACATCACGAGTGCTATGAAGAATCATAGAAACGCATATCTAATCACTTAAAATACTCTATTAGATTGCTCCAAATGACAACAGGAAACAATCACCAATAGAATTAGCAAAGGTAGGCAGAATAGAGGGAAAAAGATTGAAGTTGCGAATTTTTACTATTCATTTTTTTTCCTGGTCTGATAGTCTAGAATTAAGTTTTAAGAGCATCTCTTTTATGAATCAAATTTTTTTGACAAAAACTATTATTAAAATCAATTACAATTGTTAACTATTATCAATAATAATGCAATTAACATTGTTATAGCACAATTAGCCTAAAATTTAAACTATACTTTTTGGTTTCTGACCATCAAAACGGCTGAAACAGCCTTCGATTGGGCTCAGTGGAAATAAAGCAAATGTTAAGTCTGCACGTAATGTGATCGTGCATGCAATGTAATATCCCAACTCGGAGTAAAGCCTCCCCTGTTGCCGAGGGCTTGGTCTTAAGGGGTTTTTATATGATTTTTTAATAACAGAGTTCTTCCATTAGTTTCGACATTTATTGCTTAAATACATATCTGTTAAGAAATTTGAACTCGCCTCTCACCATCTAGCCTTCGAAATTTAAACTCGTCTCTCACCATCTATACTAGACCTCCGGTGATTTAAAACAAAACAAATGCTTGATACTCAATTGACATGTGGAGTAAGTCTTTTATGGACAAAGGTTTTAAACTCAAATCGATCAAATTATTAATTGTCATCAATAATTATGTAATCAAGTTGATTTTACATCAATAGTAGTCAAGCTTTTAAAAAACGTTTAACGGCCCTTAACGGTGAGGTGGTCGCTTAACGGTTTAACGTTAAAACGGAATTATACGGAAGTTAAATTAAAAAACGGCCAACCAATTTTTCATCTATTATTTATTTATTTTAGACCAACTTTTGGTGCAAACATACACACTTTTGTCATATGTATGACTCTATATAACTCTATATTATATAATATATTTAACATTATTATTAGCATTGCTGTCTTTTTCATTATTTAAAAATATGAATGATGTTATATGATATGTTTAATAATTAGAATTTAGAATGTATTTTATTTTGAAATGTGTATTTTTTATAACCTCCACTATCTAATTGCGTAAGTCGTACCAACATAATTATATCTCATGCCAGCATCAATATAACACACAAGACCAGTGTATCCAAACAATCAACACATCATCATAACACTAGTAACTATCCGACTAAGCTCACAATAACTAATCCCAAGTTAATAAAATAGTAAACAAAAATGGAAAAACTAAATTAATTCAACAAGTTGACAAATCACCAAGTACATTACAGTAAGCATCCAGCAAAAACACAAAGAAAAAATAAAAAATAAAACGTTAAAACGGTCTGATTTTAACGGATTTACACGGTTTAAACGGAGTTAAAACTGTTAAACTGCAGAAAACCAGTTAAAAACGTTTTTTCCTGAAAACTTAACGCCATGACAAGTTTTTCCCGTTAAAACGGTTAAACTGAAGTTTAAACTCCGTTTTTTAAAAGCTTGATAGTAGTGCAATTAAGTTAATTTTGATCCGTAGCAGAATTAGCCTTCAAATAAACATAGAAAATATTAAAAATAGAAAATATTTCATCTAGGCGTATTGCTTGAGGAATGTGCCCTTTCCAAAGATAGTAGAGATTTTTTTGAGAAACAAATGCCAGTAATTATTCATCACTTCGGTTCGTGCAGGGAGACAACATTCATACATCAACTGATAAAATATTATTCCACCAAATGCATTCAGAAAGAGAAAGTAAAAATTTAGCACAAATTTGTGCTACACAATTTGCTATCCTACTGAGTGATATTTTTTTTGTAACAATAACTTTTGGATCTTAATCACCTAGCTAAAATCACAAGCAAGCAAGTACTAAGAACAATTGAGCAAATCAAGATAACAAAGTGTAGGTATAGTAAAGAGAGAGAAAGAGTAAAGAGCAAAGAGCAATAAAATACAAGAACACATGATGTAACGTGGTTCAACCTACAAACAAATTAGGCATACGTCCACGGGACTCTCGGAACCAAAACTTTCTTCCGAGACCGAATCCACTAAACAATAAGTGTTTTTACAATAGCGAAACCTATCTTTGATTTCTTCTCACATAAGCAAACAAATCTTAGATTCCTAAACCTATGCAAGGGGTTACACCGCTCTACAAGGTAAATGTGTTCGATTGACAACACAATCAAGGACGAGGATGTACTACTTGACAACATAATGTAGTATACCAAAAGACTAACAAAGCTAACAAACAAGTGTTCTCGGATCAATAATTAGATGATTGTAGTTATCTTAATTCTCTCGGGTTTAGGTAGTTGTAGAAGAAGGCTTTAGTGCTCTTTCTGATGCTCAATTGAGTGCTTGGAAACTTGAAGAGAGCTTAATTGATCTTTCTGGTTCGTACCCCCAAGGTATATACGTTGAATTAAACTCATCTCTTGTTTGACAATTTGCAAAATAAATCAGTACTAACCTTGCACAATTGAGTTTTGTTGAGATGCAGGTTAACACATGTACACAATTGAGATGCAAAGGCTCAAGTATGCATATACAAGTCAAGACATACTCAAAGACATCAAGAGCAAGCTTAGAAGGCATTCAAAGAGCCATGCATTATGGCAACGCTTGCCAACCCGTCACAACAGGTGCCCAACCCGTCACAACGAGTTAAGAGGAGAAGAGCTGAGCAGAGAAGGGATTTCCATAGTCATGAGTTGCTGTAACGCCTTCTCCACCTGTTATAACGGGTTCCCAACTCGTTGTAACGGGTTCCTGCTCAAGGTGGCCCAGAAGTCAGTGGAAGAAGCACAGAAGGGCATTTCTGGAAAGGTGCCAACCCATTATAACGAATTTTGTAACGCGTCACATAGTTCTATAATGCATGAGGCCATTTTCAAGACTCCAAGATGTGCTCAACCTATATATACATTGGGGATACGAACCTGGAAGACAATTGAAACCCCCCACAAGCTTTTGAGCATTCAATTGAGCACCGGAAAGAGTATTAGAGCCTTCTCCTACAGCTGTCTAACCTGAGAGATTTATGATAGCTATTATTGTCTAATTGTCAATCCGAGAACACTTCTTTTCTTCCTAGTTTATAGCCTTTGATGTACTACATTTGTGTTGTCAAGTAGTGCATCCATGTCCTTGATTGTATTGTCAATCAGATCTTTTATCTTGTAGAGTGGTATAGCCTCTTGCATAGGTTTAGAAACCTAAGATTGGTTTGCTTATTGAGAAGAAATCAAAGATATGTTCTCAATTATAAAGAACACTTCTTGCTTAGTGGAATCAATTCCGAAAGGAAGTTTTGGTTTCGGGAGTCCCGTGGATGTAGGCCAAATTTGTTTATATACTGAACCACATTATATCACGTGTTCTTGTGTTCTCTTGATTGCTCTTGCTCTATACTCTCTCTCTTTACTATTCTTGTACTTTATTATTTTTAAATTGCTCAATTGCTTTTAGTACTTGCATGCTGAAATTTTTAGCTAGGTGATTAAGGTCTAAAAGCTTTAATTGTAATTGTTATTAAAACGCTTCTGCACTAGTACTTCACCAAAGTCTTTTTCTCCAAATTTCGATTCTAACAATTGGTATCAGAGCCCGCAGGTTCATACCTAGCTAATGAAGCACTTATAGTGGTAATCTATCCTTCTTTGTAGTGTTTTATTCACTGTTTACAATACTTTATTGAAGTACTCGGAGAATAAACTCTTCTCGTAGTAAGATATGATGCTTTGTGAAATTTTCTTGAAAGGTTACCACTCATAAATGAAGTACCTTGGTCAGAAACACTTCTCTTAGTAGAATATGACGCTTTGTGCTGTTTTCTTTAATGGTTCCACCCATAAATGAAGTACTCAGATAAGAAACGCTTCTCGTAGTCGGATAAGAAGCTTTGTCATGTTTTCTTTAACGGTTATCACCCATAAATGAAGTACTCTGATCGTAATCACTCATAAATTAAGTATTCAACATTAAGCACTTGAGTGTTAATCTATGCTTCCTCATTGTGTTTTATTCATTATTTACAACAGTTAAAAGAAGTACTCGACGAAGAAACTATTCTCGTTGTAAGATATGATGCTTTGTGGGTTTTCTTGAAAGGTTACCACTCATTAATAAAGTATTCTGGTCAGAAAAACTTCTCATAGTAGGATATGATGCTTTGTGGTGTTTTATTTAATGGTTACCACCCATAAATTAAGTACTCAGATAAGAAACACTTCTCGTAGTCAGATAAGATGCTTTGTGATATTTTCTTTAATGGTTACCACCCATAAATGAAGTGCTCTGATAAGAATTAATCATAAATTAATTACTCAACAATAAGCATTTAGAGTGGTAATGTATGCTTCTTCGTTGTATTTTATTTATTGTTTACAATACTTAAATGAAGTACTCGGAAAAGAAAACTCTTCTCGTAGTAAGATATGATGATTTGTGGAGTTTTTTGGAAAGGTTACCACTCATAAATGAAGTACTCAGGTCAGAAACACTTCTCATAGTAGAATTTGATGCTTTGTGGTGTTTTTTTAATGGTTACCACCCATAAATAAAGTAGTCAGATAAGAAACACTTCTCGTAGTAGAATAATATGCTTTGTTATGTTTTCTTTAATGGTTACCACTCATAAATGAAGTGCTCTGATCAGAATCACTCATAAATTAAGTACTCAACATTAAGCACTTCGAGTGGTAATATATGCTTCTTTGTCGTGTCTTATTCATTGTTTACAACAGTTCAACGAAATACTCAGATAAGAAAATATTCTCGTAGTAAGATATGATGCTTTGTGAGTTTTCTTGAAAGGTTACCACTCATTAATAAAGTACTCTGGTCAGAAACACTTCTCTAGTAGGATATGATACTTTGTGGTGTTTTCTTTAATGGTTACCACCCCTAAATGAAGTACTCAGATAAGAAACACTTCTCGTAGTCCGATAAGATGCTTTGTGATGTTTTCTTTAATGGTACCACTGATAAATGAAGTGCTCCAATCAGAATCACTCATAGATTAAGTACTCAACATTAAGCACTTAGAGTGGTAATCTTTGCTTCTTCGTTGTATTTTATTTATTGTTTACAACACTTAAATGAAGTCCTCGGAGAAGAAACTCTTCTCATAGTAAGATATGATGATTTGTGGAGTTTTCTTGAAAGGTTACCACTCATAAATAAAGTACTCTGGTCAGAAACACTTCTCTTAGTAGGATATGATGCTTCGTGGTGTTTTCTTTAATGCTTACCACCCAAAAAGAAGTACTCAGATAAGAAACACTTCTCGTAGTCGGATAAGATGCTTTGTGATGTTTTCTTTAATGGTTACCACCCATAAATGAAGTACTCTGATCAGAATCACTAATAAAATAAGTTCTCAACATTAAGCACTTTGAGTGCTAATCTATGCTTCTTCCTTGTATTTTATTCATTGTTTACAACACTTAAATGAAGTACTCGGAGAAGAAACTCTTCTCATAGTAAGATATGATGCTTTGTAGGGTTTTTTGAAAGGTTACCACTCATTATTGAAGTACTCTGGTCAGAAACACTTCTTATAGTAGAATATGATGCTTTGTGGTATTTTCTTTAATGGTTACCATCTATAAATGAAGTACTCTAAACAGAATCACTCATAAATTAAGTACTCGGACATGAAACACTTAGAGTGGTACTCTATGCTTCTTTTTAATGTTTTATTCATTGATTACAACACTTAAATGATGCTTTGTGAAGTTTTCTTGAAAGTTTACCACTCATAAATGAAGTACTCTGATCAGAAAAACTACTCATAGTAGGATATGATGCTTTGTTTTGTTTTCTTTAATGGTTACCACCCATAAACGAAGTACTCAGATAATAAACACTTCTCATTGTCGGATAAGATGTTTTGTGATGTTTTCTTTAATGGTTGCCACACATAAATGAAGTACTCTAATCAGAATCACTCATAAATTAAGTACTCGACATTAAGCAATTAGAGTGGTAATGTTTGCTTCTTCGTTGTATTGTATTCAATGTTTACAACACATAAATGAAGTACTCGGAGATGAAACTCTTCTCGTAGTAAGATATAATGCTTTGTGGAGTTTTTTTTTGAAAGGTTACCACTCATAAATGAAGTACTCTGTTCAGAAACACTTCTCCTAGCAGGATATGATACTTTGTGGCATTTTCTTTAAAGCTTACCACTCATAAAGAAGTACTTAGATAAGAAACACTTCTCGTTGTCGGATAATATGCTTTGTGATTATTTCTTTAATGGTTGTCATCCATAAATGAAGTATTCTGATAAGAATCATTCATAAATTAAGTACTCAACATTAAGCACATAGAGTGTTAATCTATGCTTCTTCGTTATGTTTCATTCATTATTTACAACACTTAAATGAAGTATTGGAAGAAAAACTCTTCTCATAGTAAAATATGATGCTTTGTGGGTTTTTTTTTGGAAAGGTTACCTCTCATAATTGAAGTACTTTGGTCAGAAACACTTCTCATAGTAGGATTTGATGTTTTGTGGTGTTTTCTGTGATGCTTACCAGCCATAAAGAAGTACTCAGATAAGAAACACTTCTCGTAGTCGGATAATATGTTTTGTGATGTTTTCTTTAATGGTTACCACCCTTAAATGAAATAGTCTTATCATAATCACCCCTCAATTAAGTACTCGACATTAAACATTTAGAGTGATAATTTATGCTTCTTAGTTGTGTTTTATTCATTGTTCACAACACTCAAATGAAGTACTCGGAGAATAAACTTTTCTCATAGTAAGATATGATCATTTGTGGAGTTTTCTTGAAAGTTTTTTTGAAAGGTTATCACTCATTAATAAAGTACTCTTGTCAGAAACACTTCTCATAGTAGGATTTGATGCTTTGGGGTGTTTTCTTTTATGCTTACCAGCCATAAAGAAGTACTCAGATAAGAAAGACTTCTCGTAGTCGGATAATATGCTTTGTGATGTTTTCTTTAATGGTTACCAACCATAAATGAAGTACTCTGATCAGAAACACTACTCATAGTAGGATATGATGCTCTGAGGTGTTTTCTTTAATTGTTACCACCCATAAATGAAATACTCAGATAAAAAAAACACTTCTCATTGTCGGATAAGATGCTTTGTGATGTTTTCTTTAATGGTTACCACCCATAAATGAAGTACTCTGATCAGAATCACTCATAAATTAAGTACTCGACATTAAGCACTTAGAGTGGGAATGTTTGCTTCTTCGTTGTGTTGTATTCATTGTTTACAACACTTAAATGTAGTATTCGAAGAAGAAACTCTTCTCGTAGTAAGATATGATGCTTTTTGGATCTTTCTTGAATGGTTACAACTCATAAATGAAGTTCTCTGATAAAAAAACTCTTCTCATAGTAGTATATGATGCTTTGTGGTGTTTTCTTTATTGGTTATCACCCATAAAAGAAGTACTCAGATAAGAAAACACTTCTCGTAATAGGATAATATGCTTTGTGATGTTTTCTTTAATGGTTACCACTCATAAATGAAGTACTCTGATCAGAATCACCCCTAAATTAAGTACTCAATATTAAGCACTTGGAGTGATAATCTATGCTTCTTCATTGTGTTTTATTCATTGTGTAAAACACTTAAATGAAGCACTCAGATCAAACTCTTATCGTAGTAAGATATGATGCTTTGTGGAGTTTTCTTGAAAGGTTACTACTTATAAATGAAGTACTCTGATCAGAAGCACTACTCATAGAAGGATATGATACTTTGTGAAGTTTTTTTAATAGTTACCACTCATAAATGAAGAACTCAGATAAGAAACAATTCTTGTAGTAGGATAATATGAATTGTGATATTTTCTTTAATGGTTACAGCCCATAAATGAAGTACTCTTATCAAAATCACTCATAAATTAAATACTCGAACATGAAGCACTAAGAATGGTAATGTATGCTTCGTCGTTGTATTTTATTCATTGTTTACAATACTTAAATGAAGGGCTCGGAGAAGAAACTCTTCTCGTTTTAAGATATGATGATTTGTAGAGTTTTCTTGAAAGGTTATCACTCATAAATGAAGTACTCTGGTCAGAAACACTTCTCCTAGTAGGATATGATGTTTTGTAGTGTTTTCTTTATTGCTTACCACCCATAAAGAAGTACTCAGATAAGAAACACTTCTCGTAGTCGGATAATATGCTTTGTGATGTTATCTTTAATGGTTGCCATCCATAAATGAAGTACTCTGATCAGAATCACTAATAAATTAAGTATTCGAAATAAAGCACTTAGAGTGATAATCTATGCTTCTTCGTTGTATTTTATTCATTGTGTACAACACTTAAATGAAGTACTCGGAAATCAAACTCTTCTCATAGTAAGATATGATGCTTTGTGGAGTTTTTTGAAAGGTTACCACTCATAAATGAAATACTCTGATCAGAAACACTACTCATAGTAGGATATGATTCTTTGTGAAGTTTTTTTTAATGGTTACCACTCATAAATGAAAAACTCAGATAAGAAACAATTCTCGTAGTAGGATAATATAAATTGTGATATTTTCTTTAATGGTTACCACACATAAATGAATTACTCTTATCAGAATCACTTATAAATTAAGTACTCTGACATGAAGCACCTATAATGGTAATGTATTCTTCTTCGTTGTATTTAATTCATTGTTTACAACAATTAAATTAAGTACTCGGAGAAGAAACTCTTCTCGTAGTAAGAATGATGATTTGTGGAGTTTTCTTGGAAAGTTACCAATCATAAATGAAGTACTCTGATCAGAAACACTTCTTCTAGTAGGATATGATGCTTTGTGGTGTTTTCTTTAATGCTTACCACCCATAAAGTAGTACTCAGATAAGAAACACTTAGAGAGCTAATTTATGCTTCTTTGTTGTGTTTTATTCATTGTTTACAACACTTAAATTAAATACTTAGAGACGAAACTCTTCTCATAGTAAGATATGATGCTTTGTGGAGTTATTTTGAAAGGTTACCACTCATAATTGAAGTAGAGGTCAGAAACACTTCTCATAGTAGAATATGATTCTTTGTGAAGTTTTTTTTAATGGTTACCACTCATAAATGAAAAACTCAGATAAGAAACAATTCTCGTAGTAGGATAATATGAATTGTGATATTTTCTTTAATGGTTACCACACATAAATGAATTACTCTTATCAGAATCACTTATAAATTAAGTACTCTGACATGAAGCACCTATAATGGTAATGTATTCTTCTTCGTTGTATTTAATTCATTGTTTACAACAATTAAATTAAGTACTCGGAGAAGAAACTCTTCTCGTAGTAAGAATGATGATTTGTGGAGTTTTCTTGGAAAGTTACCAATCATAAATGAAGTACTTTGATCAGAAACACTTCTTCTAGTAGGATATGATGCTTTGTGGTGTTTTCTTTAATGCTTACCACCCATAAAGTAGTACTCAGATAAGAAACACTTAGAGAGCTAATTTATGCTTCTTTGTTGTGTTTTATTCATTGTTTACAACACTTAAATTAAATACTTAGAGACGAAACTCTTCTCATAGTAAGATATGATGCTTTGTGGAGTTATTTTGAAAGGTTACCACTCATAATTGAAGTAGAGGTCAGAAACATTTCTCATAGTAGGATATGATGCTTTGTGGTATTTTCTTTAATGGTTATCACTCATAAATTAAGTACTCGGATAAGAAACACTTCTCTTAGTCGGATAAGATGCTTTGTGATGTTTTTTTAAATGGTTACCACCCATAAATGAAGTACTCTTATCAGAATCACTCATAAATTAAGTACTCAGACATGAAGCACTTATAATGATAATGTATGCTTCTTCGTTGTATTTTATTCATTGTTTACAACACTTAAATGAAGTACTCGAAGAAGAAACTCTTCTCGTAGTAAGATATGATGATTTGTGGAGTTTTCTTGAAAGGTTACCAATCATAAATGAAGTACTCTGGTCAAAAACACTTCTCCTAGTAGGATATGATGCTTTATAGTGTTTTCTTTAATGCTTACCACCCATAAAGAAGTATATAAGAATCACTTCTCGTAGTCGGATAATATACTTTGTGATGTTTTCTTTAATGGTTACCACCCATAAATGATTTATTTTGATCAGAATCACTCATAAATTAAGTACTCCACATTAAGCACTTAGAGTGCTAATCTATGTTTCTTTGTTGTGTTTTATTTTTTGTTTACTATACTTAAATGAAGTACTTGGAGAATAAACTCTTTTCATAGTAAGATATGATGCTTTGTGGGTTTTTTTTTTTAAGTTTACCTCTAATAATTGAAGTACTCTGGTCAGAAACATTTTTCATAATAGAATATGATGCTTTGTGGTGTTTTCTTTAATGGTTACCACCCATAAATGAAGTACTCAGATAAGAAACACTTCTAGTAGTCGGATAAGATGCTTTGTGATGATTTTTTTAATGGTTACCACCATAAATGAAGTACACTCATCAAAATCATTTATAAATTAAGTACTCAACATTAAGCACTTGAGAGGTAATCTATGCTTCTTCGTTGTGTTTTATTCATCGTTTACAACACTTAAATAAAGTACTCGAAGAAATACTCTTCTCGTAGTAAGATATTATGATTTGTGGAATTTTCTTAAAATGTTACCACTCATAAATGAAATACTCTAAGAAACCAAGGACATGCTAGGAGATAACCCTTGAGATCATCAAGGAATAAGGGATGTCGCATCTTAAAATAAATGGCTCAAGCTAAGGACGACTATGCACGAGAGCAAGAAGAAGCCTTAATGAGAGATGAATTCTCATGGATAGTTACTTCCAACAAGGAGGAAAAGCCATCGACACTTGCAAAGTTGGAAGATGCAAAGCAAATCAAAAAGCCTTTAAGTCTTACAAGAATGGATGCTCAAGCACAAGAGAGGACAACTCAATCAAAGGCTATGACTACAAGTACTCAAGAATTAGAGGCCCCTGGCTGAGCTAATACGATAGTATTTGACCTCTCTAAATATCATGATGAGTCTAGTGATGATGAGTCTTGTGATTTGGATGAAAATCAAGAGTCGTTTAATGTGACTAAGCTTAAAGAGTTACTTGATTAGTTCAAAAAATCTATGGATGTTAAAGATACTATGATCAATGATCTAAGATTGAATTGCTACAAATTAGGGTTAATAACCTTGAGACCAAAGTCAATTTAGATAAAGAAAAAGAATTACAAGAAGCACACATTGGGCTTCTAAATTTGTTAAGTTTTTTAAATCTTCAAACCATGACACTAAAAAAATTGACTATGATAAGTTGTATATTGGTCAAGATCTACATAATAAGGCTGGTCTTGAATTTGTAAAGGAACAACCTTCTAAAATTGAAAACAACCTAAGACAAATAACAAACTTATTCGAGCTAAGAACCATTCCTATATGTATAACAAAAGATACAATAAGAAAACTAGGTTCACCAAACCTAATTATAGAGAGGTGGTACTATGAAAACATGTTATATTTAGTCTGAATACTTGTTTTATTTAGTCTGAACACTCCATGCGTTCTGTGAAAAACATACATGAAATAGTGCAAAAAAAACTTGAAACAACTAGTATGAACACATCTTTCAACACATGTTTTTTACTTAGTATGAACACTTATTTTATTTAGTCTGTGTTTCATTTTATGCAAAAACGCTCAGAATAATGTGCGGAATCCAACTTTTCATTTTTTATCCGTATTTGACTGTTTGACTTTTCATTTTTAAAAAGTATTTAACTATTAGACTTTCTCCTTTTAGAAAGTTGGGATATTTCTAAGAAATATAAGAGTTGAAATACAATTAATCAATCTCAATAATTTAATACCTGATTTTGTGCTACTGTAGAAACAGAAGCTAAACATTATTGAAAGAAAGCAGTAAATTTATTGACACTTAATATAGCTGCTAATAAAATTGATTGATTGGAGTACAACGTACTAATCTCCCTATGACCTATGCTATGGACATCACATAACAAGCGGTTCAACAGTAGAGTACAACTCATCCCTCCATATCAGTATAAGAGTACAAACAAAAATTCAGAACTTTGACGCTTTCTCTTACAACTATATACATTAAAAAATTCTATCCAAAATTTTAGTTTAAATTTGCATGACATTCATATTCTCATGTACTTCTAAAGTAGCTTCTCAGTAAAATTCTTTTGGCAAAATTGGTATATTGCAAAGAAAAATTTGGCACAATGCAAAGCAAATTTGCACTCGCATGCTGCTCCATCTTGAGATTCAGTCCACATGTTGCTTGGTCCTTAAACGAAGATTTACATACCATGTGGCGAGAAAGCGAAGAAGCAAAATTACTAGCGTCTTAAAAACCGCAAGCATAATGTAGGTCAAACTAGACCATACTATAATCCAAAAAATCCTCCAATAGAACGGGCCGCATGGAAGCAGTGTAGCATAGACTGGGGTTACAACTCTTATAACCTATATATGGTATGAGAAATGAGGTATTAATTTCAACAGTAATTTGGTCCACTCAGGTCATTTTACAATGTGACTTCTGGGAGGCTATTACAGTATCTTTTCTCTTTTGAAAAGTAAGTTGGGCATTCTTATGTTTTGGGAGGCTGTCAATAGGATCCGACTTCCGGAAGGGCTATTACAGTATCTCCACTCTTTTGCATAGTTGGACATTTTATTCTTTGGAAGGATGTCTTGGTCATTTTGCTTTTTAAAACATATGGTTGGTAGTATAGATCTTACCACACATGCCGGTGCAAGAGGAATGAAGGTAAGGTCCTTTTGGCGTTCGTCGGGCTTGTCATTTAGTATCTGCACCAAGAATTGTTTCTTAGCTTCTCTTTTGGTTTCAGTTTAGAGTATTACTTGAAATTCTTCATTTAGGATCACTTCAAAAATTGTTCATTTTGACAATCTTGACGATCTTAAAAAATAAAGCTAATTTGCAATCCAATATTACAGGCATAGTCGACACTATTCTAATATCATGTCTATAAAATATGATGAGATTGAGTGTATGTTTCACTACATTTAGTGAATTCCACGGTGCTCAATGTACCACCAAAACAATAATAAAATTGCTGTTAGGTTATCCATATGTTCAATAACACCTATAAATTTTCACTTTGATTTTATTTGATTTTAAGGAACAATTATTAAGAGTGTCAAAAGACCATTGTCAAGTGAACCCTCCTCTATAGTTTCTATTGTACATAAAATAATACATGAGACCATTACATCAATATATCATTATAGCAAGGAAAGAAAATGACCTGTTTGCAAAGGTCTTCCAAGAATTCAGAGTATGCAACAGGTTTAATCTCATTAAATTTCGCAAGGAATGAATGCTTTATTGCATCTATAAATATTTCACAAACATAAACTTCCACTGCATTCTGCAAAAGTAATGAAAATACAGATACATGTCATGAACAATTTGAGAAATTAAATATAAAGTAACTAGAAAGCTGATAAAAGAACATCTATTATTATTTCACAGTGGTGCCTACTTATAGTTTGGTACCAGTGAAGCTCAAGTTCAAATTGCCTTGTTGCAACTAGCAGACAGTACATCTTCCTATTTGGCTTGTTATGGTCAAGATTTCTGTCGTGTACCATAGTGCTGACATGAAATGACTTGTACTATAATATGATAGTTACTGTAAACTTACCCAAAAGAAACTGCTGAACCAAGGTCCCTCAGCCTCCAATAAATTTTGGGCAAGCACAAATAATAAAAATGCTGTTATGTGAAATCTCTCGATTATATCTGTTCAAACATATAAATAACATATTAGAGATATAAATATGACAACAATCATATAAATAACATATTAGGGCCATATATATGATACAGCCATCATATCTATGCAGTTCACTCCTTTTGTCCTAGAGCAAGACACATACACTTGTGAAACCAAAAAAGAAATATTCATTGTCACTAACCATAGTATACTAAATTGTGCAGGTTCTCCTTGCTAACACGCTTAAACACGTTACTTTTTATCTCGCCAAAATTGTTTGACACCAAAAGAGCAAGCAAGGCATTGTTGTGTGCTATAATGCATGTAGATAAGGTAATAGCCTGAGCTAATAACACAAAAGAATGAACAAGTATTGAGCGGTCAAGGAACTCCAAGCTGTTTGCACAAATACTGAAGAATGCACAAGTACTAAGGCAAGACAGATGCATATGCTGTGTATTTGAAATATGTTCAACAACCGATGTACTAATCCCTGAAAAAAGTATCCCAAGCATCCCTTAGAAGAGAGGAAAACTGCACCCTCAGAAAAGCTAAACCCACCTCTTCACTGTTTCTCTCCATGGGAAAGGAAATTAAAATTAGGGGTTTGTCGGGCATATTCTGGAAATTGAGGAAATTTTCTTCTTTTGTAGGGATGCACAAGAAATATTCACATTTAAAAACTTTATACAACTAAGGTTTTCTATCTATTATGCCCGCTGTTGTAGTGTTTCAATTTCTCAAATTGTATGAATTATAAGATGATGATACTGTCCTAAAATTCTTGGACAAACATTAATTTTAAGGATTTGTTTGCAAATGTGTCAAGGATGAGGAACATACATGGAATACAACCATCCTAAAAGAAAATACTGAAAGAAAATGAACACGATGCAAAAAAGTTGAATTCATTAGAAAGGATATCAAATGCTATGACAGCTATAGCTTCATCTAAAACAAACTGCATCAATTCAGCAGCAAGATTATCTTTCGAACAACTTGAAAGGCCCTCAGCAGAATTAAATAAAACTTGGAGCACATCCTCCCCAAATGATTGGCATAACTTATCAAAAATCTGTCCGAGTTTCACAATAACAAAAATTATCAACAATCACCAATCCTACTCTCATTGGATAACCAACCAAAACTTCAATGATTTTGAAATATATCCATCAAAAGTTTCTTTATAAACATAGGTACTAGTCAAATTTCTGTTATGTAGCTAATCCTGTATAACCTTAATTACCATAAACATTTAATTTCTTTTTGGTTAAGGAAAATAATAGTTCTACCCTTTTGCTAATATCAGTGGCAAACAAACCAAAATACATACTTTTTTAGTCCTTTCCTTACAGCTTTCCTCACTACACATTTTTTTTCTTGGAGCAACTTCGCTACACAAAAATAAGTGCTCAGATGAATGAGCTATTCTGTTCATCACAGACCTTAAAGGGTGGGAGAAAGTTGAAAAAAATGAGTTTGATGGGCTTTTCCTTTTTACCACTAGTGCCAAGTAATGGTAAGCTTCTATTTCTTTCAGGGAAACAAATCACATATTCAGTAATTTAATAGTGTTAAGGTCAGCGAGTTTTGATGCATACATATACAATTTTCAATTTTTGAATCAGGAAACATATAATAGAGAAGAGCTGATGGGCATAAATCTATTTTTTCCAACTCATCCCTCCTGGATTATCACAGCCAGTGGCCCACAAGGTTAAAATAATTGCAATATTTGTAACCAACAGAAGGCTTCTTGGAAATTTTCCCAAATAAAAAACCAGTCATAGTGTTAATGCTACTCACCTCTAGTACATTGTAAACTACATAGAGTTTGATTGTCCCCTGACCACGAATGACATGATAAATCAAGCTAATATCTGACAAAAAAAAAGGTCTCAGAACAAGAAGATGTATCACAAGTGTATTTGAACAGTTTGTAAAAACAAAAAAGCAGTTACCTATCATTTGTAGAGAAGCAACACCTAAACCTAATACAATGAAACAGCCATAATCAGCTAATTCAGCAGCGTTCGGCCTTAGTAACTGCCTGCCACAAGACTGACTTATTAACAGAACTTGTTAAACTTAAGAAATTAAGATAAATAAAAAGATATGTGAGAACTTAGGTGAAGAGGTTGAACCTACCGGGTCTTAAGTATTTTCCAAATGGTCATTAAAATTCTAGCCGGCATGATTGTTAGAAGAGAGAGAAATGAGTCCAAGCACACAAAGAACCCCGCAACTATAAGCTACAACAATTATTATAATTACACCTCAGTAAGAATAAGCATATCCATTTGGGGCTTTACAAAAAATAATAGCCTCCATATCTTCACTATTTGCAACTAAATCCCAAAATGCCATACTTATTTTATAATTTATATGACATTTCTCTTGAGATATTAGAAGTAGCACTAACCATATTTGACATAAAAGATGACAAGTTTTCCAACTTCCAAGAATCCATTTTTCCTAAGGTGTATTAAGCATCATATCAAACCGATATGAATTTAACATCAGGTTCTAAGCATAAGTGAAGCAATTTACTTGGAACAATTCATGCATAATTTAATCACCTCTTTATTATTAGCTTAATCTTGATTTCGGCAATTGGATGTCATTTAGATGTAATACATTCAAATTTATTGGTCCTTATAAAAGCACGATATCTTAGTTGACAGTAACATATCAAACTTACTCTTTCACATCTCCATGGTACATGAAACATACTGTTATATACTCTCTGTCGTTTTTTCTCATTTCCCACAGAGATGGTGCTCCTCAATGAATTCCCACTATATACTTCTCCCATGAAGTATTTCAGTGGTGATTTCTCCAAGAAAGATGAATCTGAAATCAGGTACAAGACAATCACAATCAGCCCCTCTGGCTCTATATAGCATAAACTCGACTAACAAAATAGATACTAAAATATACATTTACCATGCAGAAAATCAGCATTCTCTTTCATAACCTGATTCCAATCCAGAGACTTCTCTTTTTCCAATCCCTTAAATCCAACATTAACATCTTGAGCTTCCCTCCTAAATCCAGCACTAAGGTCTTGCACGTCCTTCCTATTCCCCACTTCATTTACCACGTCAGCATCCCCCAACCCACCATTGACATTCCTCTGTCTCAACTCAAAGCTGAAACTCACGCTAGGGCTATCGTGAACCTGGTTCACCATTGTGGTGGTGCTCGCGCACACTGATCTGCGGCTCTCCAGGTCCTTGAAACTAATCTCGTGCTCGTGTGTATGCAGCAACAGCGACTCGTCGTCTGAATGGGGGATCGTCTCCAAAGTGTTGCTACTGTCCGAGTGGAGTTTTTTCTTCCTCGGCTTACGTTTGCGCTTGCGACGCGGCGCGACATCGCCGGAGGAAGGCTCTCCCGGCGATTGAAGATGATCGGAGAGGATCTCAAAGGAGAGGTTTCGGTCGCTGGATCTGACAGACATGGCGCGGTCGGGTTTAGAGAGAGAGGGAGACGGGTATGGCCGTATCCCGTATGGGTAATTGGGTACGGGTAGAGAGAGGAGGTGTTACTGTGTTAGGCGAGAACCATGCTTAGGTAGGTGGTCCAATCTCTATAGACCGTATCACTGAAGATGGGACCCCTAATTTGGCCAAAAACTGGGACCCTGGGCACTTGGGACCCACTGGAACTCGCACACGGCACACAGCGAAATCAAGTTTTAGCAGAAGTGCAAACGTACTGGCGAGGCAAGCTGTACTGTTATTTCAGTGTATTAGGGAATAGTGTTATAGTGTCACAAAGGATCATGTATGTCACAGAAGATCAGACTTGTATTATTTAGATTAGTTCGGTTAACAGTCTATATATACTGAGACATCCCATTGTAACAGACACATTAAGTGAGATTAATAAAATCAAGATTTGTTCTTCTTGAATCTTTCTACTCTTTCTCATTCCCTTTCATGGTATCAGAGCCATTGATCCATGACCACCGATAATTCACTTTCTCTCACCCCTAATTCCGCCATTGACGCCATATCTAACCTCAACACCACCATCTCCCTCAATCCCCCCGTTGCAATCAAGCTAACAGAGACTAATTTCTTGACGTGGAAATCACAAATCCTACCTTTGATCCATGGTCATGATCTTTCAATCTTTCTTGAAGCCGATCCAGAAAGGATGCGAGTCACCAGCTCGAGCCAATTCGAAATCAACCCCTCCTTCCTCTACTGGGGAAAACAGGATCAATTGATCCTGGGATGGTTGAGATCGTCACTTACAGAACCTCTGTTGGCTCAGGTGATCTCTAGCGACACTACTAAACAGTTATGGCAAAATCTTGAAGCATACTTCTCCTCCACCTGTCGCGCCCGCCTCAACGATCTCAAACGACAAATCCAAACTGCACACAAAGGGAGTCTTTCTTGCTCAGACTATCTGTTACAACTCAGACGAGTGGCTGATGAGCTAGCCTTCATAGGAGCACCTCTTCCGGATGACGATCTCGTCACCGCCACCATTAATGGACTCGGGACATAGTTCAATTCGATCGTTGCTGCCCTTGCCACCGTGCGATGCCATTCCTCAATCTCCTTCTCTGATCTGCGAGGTCTTCTACTTAGCCATGAGGCGCTGCTCAACTCTCAAACGAGCCAGCAGCGAAACACCTCTGCTGCTTTCCTCAACTCCACCTCTGATGCTTCGGCGCTTTACACGAATAGAGGCAGCAACAACTCGCGCTACAGACAGACAGGGAACACTTCCTCCTCTCAAGACAGGCCCAACTATAACTCTCAATCTAATCTCAACATTTCTCAGCCCAATACAAACTCAACTGTTACCTCTGGGCCTTCTCAGAATTCTCAAAATTCTTTTGGGGCTGAGAATCGTTTTTCTTGTCAAATATGTACCAAACCCGGCCATAGTGCAAGATATTGTTATAGACGTTATGACAAAGACCCCAATTGGAAATCTAACCCTCGATTCAAAGCTTTTAATGTGCATGCCATACCTTCCAACAACGATTCCAATACTTGGGTTTTAGATTCGGGGGCAAATAATCATGTGACCAATGATATAAATAATTTGTCCTTTTTCTTTGCCTACAATGGCCCCGACAAGTTACAAATAGGTAATGGACAAGGTCTCTCCATCTCACATATTGGTTCTTTAAAAATTTGCATTTCTAATCACTTCATTACACTCAACAATGTCTTAGTTGTTCCAAATTTTTCTACTAATCTCATTAGTTTATCAAGATTACTTATTGATTACCCTTCTATTTCAACTAATTTTTCTTCATCTTTTTGTACAATAAAGGACCACCACACCAAGATCAACCTTCTACACATTCCTAGTTTGAATGGACTTTATCAATTCAAGATGAAGCATTGTTCACCTCATACTCAAGATTCTTCTTTTAGAGCTTTTCTTGGCACTCGTACCACTACCAACATTTGGCATTCACGCTTTGGCTATCCTTCACAATCTACTACTTTACAAATCATTAGCAAAAATAGTTTACCTTGTATCAAAGAAATTTTTTCTTTTTGTAATGATTGTGCTCAAGCGAAAGCACATGTTCTTCCTTTTTCTCATTCTTTATCTTCTACTTCCTCTCCTTTAGAACTTGTTTATAGTGATGTATGGGGGCCTTTCCCAATTCAATCCTTTCATGACTATAGATATTATATTACGTTTGTGGATGATTACTCTCGATTTACTTGGATCTATTTTATGAAAAACAAAAGTGAAGTTTGCACAATTTTTTCCTTATTTAAATTACAAGTTGAAAATCTTCTCCAAACTACAATTAAAACTATTCGAACCGATGTAGGGACTGAGTATAAACCTATCACAACAAAATTTCCCCAAATTGTTCATAAAACAACTTGTCCTTATACTCCTCAACAGAACGAGATAGCTGAACGTAAACATCGACATATCGTAGAGTTAGCTCTTGCCACCATGTGTCATGCCTCAATTCCAACACAATTTTGGGACGAAATTTTTTCAAGTATTGTATATTTAATAAATAGGTTACCTTGTAATCAACAAATTCCTTACAAAACACTTTTCAACAAAAATCCCAATTACAATTCTCTCAAAGTATTAGGATGTTTATGTTTCCCTCTAACTCGCCCCTATAATACTCACAAATTAGAATTACGCTCTCAACCTTGTGTTTTTATTGGTTATGGTATTACCCAAAAAGGCTATAGGTGTTTACAATTATCAACTAATAAACTTTTTATATCAAGAAATGTTCAATTTGATGAACTGATTTTTCCTTTTAAAAATATTACTCCTCAGGATCTTATACCAAACACTGAACCCCAGCAGGCTTTGACGTTGGATTTACTTCTTCCAGTCTCTACATTGCGCCACTTATCCACTGCACAGCATGTCACAGTCCAGCCCTCTGATTCCTCTCTTGGCCCAACAACTTCAACTCAAGAAAACAGGCCAAACTCCAATTGCAGCGCCAGGCCGTCGCTTACTTCTCCAACTCCTCAAGAACCGTCAAATTCGCCAGGCCCAACACCTCAAGAACCGTCTCCTTTAATTCCAAGACCCGACCCTGAGCCTTCCAACGGCTATATTGATTCAAACAACTCGTCTTCCTCCTCTGAACAACCTTTTTCTCAAACAGCTGCTGTGTCTTCTCAATGCATTTCGTCCACTACCTCTCAACCTTCTTCAACTCATCCAATGATCACTCGGTCTCAAGATAACACTCGAAAACCAAAAATTTATAGAGATTTTGTTGCACATCACACCACCATTGCACCCGACCCTATCTCATTCTCTCAAGCCAACAAACATGCTCATTGGAGAGATGCCATGTCAGCCGAGATCAATGCCTTGGCACATAATAAAACCTGGTCTCTCGTTCCTCCTCCCACTGACAGGAGAATCATCGGTTGCAAGTGGGTTTACAAGACCAAAACAAAATCCGACGGTACAATTGACCGCTTCAAAGCATGCCTTGTTGCCAAAGGCTATAATCAAGAGGCAGGTGTGGATTACGAAGAAACTTACAGCCCCGTCATCAGACCTACTACCATCAGAGTTATCATTTCCCTAGCTGTGTCATCCAATTGGGAAATCAAGCAACTCGACGTCTCCAACGCCTTTCTCAATGGAGACCTTTCCGAAACTGTTTACATGACTCAACCTCAGGTTTTTACTGATCCAAGTCATCCAGATTACGTGTGTCATCTTCACAAATCGTTGTACGGTCTCAAACAGGCTCCTCGTGCATGGTTTGATAAACTACACAACACTCTCTTGGCTCTTGGGTTTAAACCTTCAACCTACGATCCGTCTTTGTTTCTTGCCCACCATAACAACCAAATTATGTTACTGCTGGTCTATGTCGACGACTTTTGGTCACTGGCAGTGACTCCACTCAAATCCGAAACTGTATTGATCATCTTAAGCAATGCTTTTCCATCCGAGATCTGGACAATGTCCACTATTTTTTAGGCATTGAAGTTACCTCTAATGAACAAGGTTTATGCTTAACACAAATTCATTATCTCACTTCCCTACTTCATCGGGCTAACATGGATAATTGCAAACCGACACCTTCTCCTATGACATCAGGGACATCACTTACAATAGATGATAGTCCACTCTTCAGCAATCCTCAATTGTACAGAAGCTTAGTGGGAGCCTTGCAATATGCCACTTTAACTCGTCCCGACATTTCATTTTCGATGAATAAATTGTCTCAATACATGCATAACCCAACCAAAGCTCACTGGTCTGCTGTCAAACGACTGTTGAGATATGTTTCGGGTACCATTCATCATGGTCTTCAATTTTACAAGAATTTTTCTCCACAGATTCAAGCTTACAGTGACTCAGATTGGGCAGGGAGCTTGGAAGATCGAAGGTCAACCTATGGGTTATGTGTATTTCTTGGTCGGAATCTAGTTTCGTGGTGTGCCAAGAAACAACCAACCGTTTCCCGTTCTAGTACCGAAGCGGAATATAGAAGTCTATCTCTCACATGCACGGAAGTCATGTGGCTTGAGTATATGCTACAAGAAATTTGAATACCAACTTCATCTACTCCCGTATTATGGTGTGACAATATTGGTGCCACTTTTTTGGCATCCAATCCGATGTTTCACGCAAGGACTAAACATATAGAGATTGACTTTCACTTTGTACGTGAAAGGGTCAAAGCAAACAAACTCTTGGTAAAATTCATTTGCTCGAATGATCAACTTGCCGATGCTTTTACCAAACCTCTTCCTCTACCTCGATTTGTATATCTTAGAAGCAAGCTCAATGTGGCTAAGCCAACATTGGCTTGAGGGGGTGGGTATATTAGGGAATAGTGTTATAGTGTCACAAAGGATCATGTATGTCACAGAAGATCAGACTTGTATTATTTAGATTAGTTCGGTTAACAGTCTATATATACTGAGACATCCCATTGTAACAGACACATTAAGTGAGATTAATAAAATCAAGATTTGTTCTTCTTGAATCTTTCTACTCTTTCTCATTCCCTTTCACAGTGGGTCCCAAGTCCAGATGCTCCGCATTTCGTAACGAAGGGAGAATCGCGTTCCATCGCAACCAGCGTAAACTCCTTCCTGCAATCCTGCTGCCTTCCTGATGAAAATTCCTGCCAATTGACAAGCAGTGTAAAATGCCTCTAACTTTTTAAGAGGCTCGTCTTCAAAAAAAAAGAAAGAAAATTATTTAGAGTCTGAGTTTTTTTTATAGAAATCAGAGTGAGAGGAGAAGAATAGGATCTGTTAATTTTGCTTCAGAGTTTTATTGGAGAGAGTGGAAGAATGTGCAAGAAAGTTAACTTGAAAAATTCTTCAATTGATTTGCTGAATTATGGAGAAATATTGTTTCATCCGATTTTGGAGAAAATTATGATCTTTCATCATTTTTCCTTCAACTTCATTTCTCTTCACTTCAACTCTGGAGCAGACCCTTAAGAGACCCATTTTGATCCGCTGTCAAACGTGTAATCACGTGAGCATTGTTATTAGTTTGTATTTATCAATTAGTTTTAACTATGTTTTAAATTCTAAAATCGTGAACGTCTATAAATTACAAAGTCTAACTCTTCTTCAAAATTGCCTAATTGTGACCAAATAATTATAAATTTTATATCGTGTGTTTCTCATAATAACGTCAATAAAATAGTATTGAAAGAAAACTTGCTCAATGATCTCTCATTGTGACAGTGATCAATAATGATAGTTTTGGAATACTTATTGTACACTATCTTTGATCGTGTTTTGAACAACTAATTTATTACTTTGAACACCCTCATTTCTAAGAAAATTCATGTCATAAATAATAAAGTGACAGTGGTATGGTTTTGACTAATGAATGATGTCATTTTTTTTCTAAAAAACTAATGAATGAAGGCATTTTTTTTCTAAAAAACTAATGAATGAAGGCATTTTTTTTCTAAAAAGCTAATGAATGATGCCAAAAGCATGTAATTGTTTGTTTTGTAGGTTATGTCTAATTACACATAGCGTCAATAGAATATTTTGTAATCTCTTCACCCTCGATCATCTACTCAAAAAATATTTTTAGCGGACTCGTTCCCATCAATCTCTATCACTATTAGAAAATCAGGTTTTTCCTCTTGTTTCTTTCGAAAACACATCATATTAGTAGAAACACATTCAGTAAGTTTCGATTTATTGTTATAATGTCAATATTGTACTTTACAATGTCTTTGATTTGGCAATTTGTAAAATAATATGTAATTTAACAGGATCGTTGTGAGAAATGTGCGTAGGTACACAAGGCAAAACAAAGCAAGGCAAGGCAAGGCAAATCAAATTGGACCTTTGAAACACTACGACTTGATGTATGAAGCATATAATAGTTTTTACCTATTTTTGTCTTTATTTTCTTGAATCTCAGCTTTGGAACCAAGCTAATTAAGTCGAAACAGAGCATACCGCAACATATCGGTATACCGATTGTGATAATCAATATAGACAATATTTAGTCAAATTGACTAAGTACATAACATACTGAGAGGTCTGTTGTCAAAAGTTAGAAGGCAAACGATATATCGATCCTCTTATCAATATATCGATTACCTTACTTAGCTTTGTTTGAAAATTGGCTAAGTAAGAGAAATTTTTCTGAGAGGACCATAATCAGAGTTGTGTCCCAAACAATACATCAATTTAGTATAATTGTGATATCGATATATCGATTATACCTATCGATATATTGATATACTGCGTGACAAAATTATTTTGTTATGTACATGCTACTTAAGGTGTTGATCTCTTTTTAAACTCTCCAATAAAATTACATACACTAATTCTAGCCTTCAAGAGAGCTCTAAGCACCTTTAGTCTTTCTCGTTTTCTAATTCTTTATTCCAATCTAATTAAAGTTTTTAGTGATTGTTTTGACTTGAGTAGATGACTCTAAGTGCCGAGATCTTGTAGAAAGATAGTGCGAGAATCAGCCTTATTTTTATTTTTTAGTAATTGTTTTAGTAGGATCCAAGATAGCCTATTTGTCTTCTAAACAAAAGTCGTAAATACACTAAACAAAAGTCGTAATGGCCACTGGATTTCGAAGTTGTCAACACTTTTGTTTAGTGTATTTACGACTCGATGTGGAATCGGAAGACTCGTGGGTGTAGGCAATTTCAAAAGAACCACGTTACATATTGTGTCATTTATATATCTCTCTATCTTTCTCTATCTTTTTATCATATTTATTACAATTTTTGTGTGTTCTTATTTGTTAGAACTTAGACAAATTGAATTGTGACCAAATTGATATGTTAGCAGTGATTCTTGATTACTTGGGATTTCTCTATAGAAATTGTCCTTGGCGCTAATACCCAACGAGTGGTATCAGAACCAAGTTACCTTGTAAGGATCAAATCTTGATCAAACTTGTGAAATTATGGCAACAGTGAAATTTGTCGAAGAATTCCTTGTTTTTTTTGTCTTAATTGCAAGAATTTTTCTTTTTAGAAAAGATATATGGTCAACTACTTAAATCTCCTTAATTGTGAGAAATTATTGACAACTAATGAATTCACAATTATGAGAGTGACAATGTAATTCTTACTAATAATAATAAGAAAGAAAAGCTTAAGAATTATAATACGGTAAACACCCTCTTGAACTCTATTCATGAAAGTATTACCTTATTTTTTTGGAAACTCTACCATCGTTAAGATAAGTAGGGTGCTCTCATAATGCACTATGAAGGAAATAATCAAATCAAAAGAACCAGGTATATGGACGTAGACACAAAATTTCAAAATTAAGGATGAGAATAATTTACTTACAAAATAAATATCTTGGTCTTGGTGACTTACTTTCTAGTGAGAAAATTGTAGGAAAATTGATGAGGATGATGCTGAGATCCAAAAAATCGATCGTGAGCTCTACGGAGACACTCCAAGGAACCGATATCGAATTCTCGCCGGAGAAGGTCTATGCTAATCTAAGGTCTTTTCAGGGAAAAACTCAAGCAATTAGGAGATTATCAACTCAATTCCAAGCTCGTAGCTTTCCCGGCTCAAAATGCCAGCTACTTCAACACGAGTCAACAAATAAAGTCAAGTGGAGGTCTCACATAAATAATGACAATCGAAGCATCCAAAGATTAGTACTTTCTTTTCAAGATCATTCAAAGGAGCCTCGACTTTGAGAAGAAAGTGAATTATGTTTTGGTTCAATTCAAAGTTACGGTTTGAGCCAAAATACCGAAAACCTAAACTAAGAAATTGCAGTTCAAATAAACCTATGCGTGATTATTTAAGATGAAAAATAAAGAGGGCGGAAGCGTGACTTATTTTCCATCCCTACGGTCTCAGTTGTACACGAGACTCTTGATCAAGGATCGTTGAAGATGGTCGAGCAGCACCGTTTTGCGCTAGCGGCTCCTTCCAAGAGGTTACCAGTGCCAAGCTGATTTTCAACGTTAAGAACGAACCGAGAAATAATTTTCTGTAATGGAGAAGAAAGTGAAGGCCATATGTCCTATAATTGATGTCGATAATGCTTGGAGACCCAGCGCCTTTGAAATCGTATCTTGAAAGAATACAATAATTAAGATCAAATATTCTTTGGAATATTTGATAATATATTCTCTACAATTCTTTTCCAAATTACCATATCCACTGTTGTAAATACGTTCCTCAAATTTGGTATTGTTTGAAATACAAGTTAGAAAGATACCGGCAAAATACGACAAGGTTTTTTGCCTCTGCGCAGGTCTCTTGCGGTCGTAATAAATTCTATTGCGGTCGCAGTTGACTTGGATCCAAATTTGGCAAGAAATCTGCTAAGTCTCTTGCGACTGCATGGATGGGCTATTACGACCGCAATTGAACTGTTGGATTTCTAGCATATTCTTTCCAAGTATCACCTGATCTCTTGCAGTCGCAAAGGGGTACCCTTGCGACTGTAAGAGTATTGCAAATTTTCTGTTTTTTCTTGGGCTTTGATCCAAAACCTTTGGTTTTAGTCCAAACAATATTTCTAACTTTACATTAACATTAGTATTAGTATAATTAATCATAATCGATCCATTAATAATTATAATCAATTAACATTAATGTTTCATATGTGTTTGTACCTAGAATCTTAGCCAAATTCGTATTATGCCCTTGTATAGATTAATCACATTTATAGCATCTCTGATGTTACTCCTCGTAACATAAGTGACAATATGAGATATATTAACCATTTAACATGTAGTTCAAACTTTATTTATTAGATTTGACATCTTAATTCAAACATCGCGAGCGTAACATCTTTAACATCCAAGAACTCCTTAGACTCATCAAGTATTTTTTTAAGGTTTGTCACATTCAACGATTCATGACTTTTTCAAAATTGCTGGACTCATCACTAGATCAACAATAATCATCATAAATTTCTCTAGAATTATTGAATTCTACCGTACTAGCTCGGCTAAAGGCCTCATTTGATTGAGCATTCGCAAAAAAAATTTCTTGGGCGATTTCTTGTGCATAAGCTTTTTCTCTTTTCTTTTCCAATTTTTCTTGTGCATGTGCCTCTTCTCTTTGTTGTGATACTCATTCCTTTTCATATTTTTTATCTTTAGCTTGAGCCATATCTTTTACATTTGAATTTTATGTCACATTTCTCTTACTCTATTTATTTTTCTCTTTTTTACTTTTCTTAGCACAATTATCTCACTTTCTCTAAACTGCTATATTTGTTAGAATTAAATTGTGTTTCATTTCTAGTAAGAGTTATTACAACTTGTTAATTCGCTTTTGCTTTACAAATCTTAGAAATTGTGCCAATTACAAAGAACATCTATCATTACAGTGGGGACAAAATAGTCATTTGATCTATTAAGAAAATAAAAAATGATGAAATAAAAATTCGGAAATAAATTGGAAAATAAGGACTTCTAATTTTTTATTTGAAAAATGGAATATTTGAGTGTTTTGGTGGGTAAATTGACAATTTTAGATATTTTGATGGGCATAAGGACAACTACCCCAACTATTTGATGGTTCTATGGATGATGTCACATAAAAAAAAAGCCAATTTTTTTTTCTAAAAAAAGTTTCTAATTATAATCCATTAAATTTTTCTAAAATTTTGAAAAATGTACAACACGAGGTTTTTGAAATAAGCTAACGATGTTACTACTGTGATTGTTCTTTATCATGTCATTGCAAAGACACACACCATTAATGTAGAATAAAATATGGCAAATTTTATTTTTCAGAAAAATAATGATCCACTTCTCATTTTGATTTCATTGAATCATAAATGACGTGGTATTTAAATAATTAATGACCATGCAAATGACAAAATTAGATTTTTGTCATATTCATGCATTATTTATGCTGAATATAATAAAACTCTAATTTTTTTGTCTGCATAGTCATTAATTTTTTAAATACAATTTCTCTTATGGTGCACTAATTAACCATTCATTCATGAAACAAATTAAATTTCAGCATTGAATTTTGTCAAGGAAGTTCTTGTTTACAATAGATCTTACAAATGTTTTGGCTCAATGAATATACCTTATTTTCTACTAATTAATTGCTATTAATAATTAAGTGCATATACTAAATAACTCACATATGATATTAGTTATCCATCATTATTTTAGCAAATGAATTAGACTGTAGTTTAAACTTATCTTATTTATGAATTTGTTATAGAAATTTCTTGTTGGTTTACAAATTTATAAAAATAATTCTTTAATGTATCATGAAGACATCACTTATCTATTACTTGTAAAATTGCCACGTCAATAAATTTTTTTGTGTGTAGTTATATGTGTCGACGAAGCATTAATTGATCTAAAATTATCTAAATAGAGAAAAACAACTTTCATGTTTCCTCTCTTATATCTTTCTCTCTCATTTCTCTCTCTTTCTCTCTCTGGCAATGAAGACAAACTCTCCAAGGTATGTCTTTGTCTCTCTTCATTCATTTTTATATCATCTTCTCTCTCTAATTTTCCTCTCACTCTTTCTTTGAAAAGAAATATTTAATTTAAATCAGCTCTTTCAAAACACTTTTCCTTTATTGTATAGTTTTTTACTTTGTTTCTTTGTAACTTTCGTGTAAATTTCGTTTTGGTTCGTGTAAATACAATGTGACAATGTCAAAAAGAAAATTAAAGGGCTAAATGTGGTTGTTGACAAATTTGTATTGAATTCAGTCTAATGCCAAGCAAATTTAATTGGATGCTTGAGAAAAATATTACAAATTAATATCAATTTCTTGACTATCCATTTTTTGTTTATTCAATATATTACATTGAATTTTTAGAAAACCAAGGAGAGAAAAATTGTTATTGGAAATATATTTGAAGTTTTCAATTAAAAATAACAGTTCTTCCTTCCTAAATTGTCCATATATTGTTAAAGTGGTACTATCCACATTGTTCTAAATAAATTGTGATTATATTTCAGTTCTTCCTTCCTAAATTTTCCATCCTTTTCTCCTTTATTGGATTTAACTAAAAATCTTATACTGATGAGAGTAAACTAATATTATAATCAGATGTGTTGGTTTGTTTGATTTTCCATTGAAAATAGAAGTTGACTGATATAATAAGAGAAAGGCTCAAATGCATTTAATTTTTTGTTCTTTTACTTTTTGTTTTTTTTATGAAGGATCAAGTTTGGAGGCATGATAAAAGCACACTAAATTAGAGGCATTTAAGTCCTCCTCATATAACAATGCATTTTGATATAAAGTTCTTAATTGAATTCACATTGAATTTCACCTATTTTTGGCATAAATTCACATAGAAAATGTCTCCAAATAAGGACAATTCCTTTCTTGTCTGATTCGCCTTCTTGTTTTGACAGAGATATTTATTTTTTTTACTAAAAGTGAGAAAAACATTGTTTCATTGAAATAGAGAATAAAAGATACAGTAATTTTTAGATATATATCTTTCACCAATGACGATGAATAGATATTCTAAAGTATTCAATTCTGCTTAGAAGCTAAACACTAGTTTTTCTACTCCTATTACAATATCATCATCAACACAACCTAGATCACCTTGTTACAGTTTCAAATTCAAACCAATTCTATTACATCTTCTACCAATAAGTTTTCTTGAAGAGATTACACCCAAGAGCCAAGAACATAGACAAAACGACAAACAGTTTCAAAACAAGTATCAATACACAAAACATAATTTTTGTCAGAAACCTTCAATGAGAAGTAGACTTGAGCCAGACAAGGGCTCCTCCATAGCTCTGAGAGTTTGATCCATTTCTAAAGCCACTGGATCCATTATCTTCATCAGGCTTCCTCTGTCTATAGTAGGTTCTTTCAAATCATGCACATCATGTGGCAGTGTCAAATTGAGTTTAAGAAATGTGGAATTATTATTGTGCTGACACCAGTATTTTAATATATTGATTATTTGAGAAACAATATCCTAATGTTCTTGTGTTTTTTTTTATCACTAAAGCATAATTTATTTATTTCTAACCAAACAGTACAGATGACTGATCCTCTAACTAATTCTACTAACAAGGCATCCTTGAGAGGAATCATGTAATCAATGATCCAAAGATTCTCTAGAGAAGTGCCAGTGAACTCAAAATTATTATGTCTGCCTATTCATTTTTATATTTTATTAATAAAAAGGCAATTAACAAATAGAATGATAGTTCTACTTTCCATCTATCTGTCCAAAAATAAATGTTACTACCATCTCCTATTTTTTTATTTATACTAGTGGACATTATAAAAGAGTGAGAAATAAGTAGAATTGGTTCTGTTATTATATTTTGTTTGTAAAATTTCTTTCCATAATCATGAAATTGAAGGATCATTAAATCTAAATCATCATTTAGCTAATAATGTCTTATTCAATAGATCTAAATCTAAGACACCTAAACAACCATGATCATTGCTTGTACAAACAATAGACCCGGCTACTAATATCATTTTTTTTCTTGTAGTGTTGCCTCCAAATCATAGAAATTTTCTTCTAATTCTATCTATTCTTATTCTAACATTCACTGGCAATCTGTATAAATATAGCCAGTATAAAGAAATAGCAGTTAGAACTGAATTTAAAAGAGTTAGTCTCTCTCCTAATGAAAGGAATTTATCTTGCCAACATGGATTTTTTCGATCTTTTCTATTAGAATGTTCCAGTTAGATTTATTCAAAGTTTTCCAGTGCAGTGGTACACCTAAATACTTTATAGGTAAAGGGATATGATTACATTCTAATATGTTAGCTAAATGAGAGCTGAGATCATCATCAAGTTCAAGGAAATCATCTCACATTTTTCATAGTTTATTTGAGACCAGATAAATTTTCAAACCCTACTAAAATCCATTTTAAAGCTTGAATTTCTTTTTCATTTTCCTTTAGAGACAATAGGGTATCATTTGCAAAATGCAAATTTAATATATTATCTATTTGTTCAAAATCTTCAATTCCCTCTAAGTATCCAACATTTGTAGCATTGACTAAAATAATATTAAGGGTATCATCCACTAAGTCAAATAAGAAAGAAGAAATGAGGCCACCTTGCCTAATCTCTCTTTTAAAAAAGAAATATTCTCTTAGAAATTCATTGAAATCTATGCAAGTTTTACTACCTTGAAAGATTTCTTTAATTCAATCAATCCATGTTGAATTAAATCCCCTACTAGCTAAAACTTCTAAAACAAAATTCCAGTTAACTCTATCAAATGCTTTTTCAAAGTCAATTTTTAAAAAAAATACCTTTGGTCTCGTAATTCTTATTCTATGAAGGATCTCTTGTGCTGAGACTACATTATCTAAAAAAAAATCTTCCTTTTATGTAAGTTGTTTGTGATTGATCTATGAGAGTATCCATAAGAGATGCTAATCTATTTGCCAATTAGTTATAATTTGAAGCTACAATTTATATGACTGATGGATCTAAATTTTTTAAGAAGTACAGCATCAGTCTTTTTTAAATTAGGCAAATGGAAGCCATATTTAGTTTTGAGATATCTAATTTACATGTAAAAAAGTCAATATTAAAGCCATGACGTTATCCTTAATTAAATTCCAAAAAGTCAATACTAAAGACATGCCATATGGACCTGATGCTTTATTGGGATTACAAGTAAAAAATATATTTCTAACTTCTTCATATGTAAAAGGTATAGTAAGGTTATCAGATTGTGAAGGAGTAAAGTCTATTCTCAGAAGGCCATAAATTATCTTGAAAAAAAATAACCCTATCATCTTCCTTTCCTAAGAGATTCATATAAAAGCTAATAACATATCTTTCTATTTTTTTAGATTATATTCAATCTCATTATCTATTTCTAGAGATAGGATCAAATTTTGTTTTCTTCTAGAATTAGCTACTGAATGGAAAATTTTGGTGTTTCTATCATCTTCTAAGTGTCATTTAAGCTTGGCTTGTTGTTGCCAATATAATTCTTCTTCATCATATATTCTATCTAAGGAAAACAGACAATATTGCAATTGCTCAAACTCCTGACCTTCTAAGTCTCTAATTTCCTGAAGAAGTTCAAATTCATTAACTTGTTGTGAACATTCCTTCTTTTTTTGTTTTCTTTTCTCAACTCTTTAAATTTTTATCCAAATCTTTCAATTTCTTTCTAATGAATTGAAGCTTTAATCTCCAACTATTACATATGTCCTCATGATTTAATGGAAAATAATTCCACCATCTAGTCATAAGTTCACAAAAATCTTCTTGTTCTAACCAAACCTTTTCAAACCTTATAGGTTTATTTGAAATTCTGTTAGCATTACTAGTAGAAATTATTAAAGTATTATGGTCATGCTAAATTCTAGGAAGAGAAGTGAATAAATAATTAGGATAATGATCATACCATTCACTGTGCAAAAAATCCTATCTAGGAGAGCACAATTCTTGGATGTTACAGATTTTGCGCAAGTGAACTTTCTATCTATTAAATTCAATTTCATTAACTCTAAGTTAGAGATAAGAGTATTAAATCTACTATAAATCACAAAATCATATGAAGAATATTCTCTTTCACTTCTTTTTCTTATCATGTTAAACTCTCCACAAACCAGTCAAGCTGGATGAGATAAATTGCTGAATATATCTTCCAATTCTGCTAAAAAAATCTTCTTAAATTCTTCAAAACTGGTCCATAAACAGTGGTGAAGAATTAGATAAATTGTTCCTCTTTTTTTGAATTTTTACTGTTATGGAATAATCAAACATTTCATATTTATTAAAATCATATCCTAAAAAAATACCTCCAGAACTATCTTGCAAAGGCTTAATTATTCAATTCATGAAACTTTTTTTCTAATTTGTCTAAAGTTCAACTATTAAATTCTTTTTTTTTGTTCCCTGAACAGCTAAAATATCAACTTCATGTTTTCCTAGATATTCTCTGAGTATGGTTCTTTTTTTAGGATGATCCAAGCCTCTATAATTTCAATTAAATATTTGTATCATAGTTAACTATTTGTAGAACCTTCAGTCAAATCTAAAAGGTCCTTACTGATATAAATCATGTTTTTTCTTAACTACTATTTTAGAATGTTCTTCAACTAAAGGTTCTAATGTTGAAATAAATTTGTCTAAAAAGTGTTTTGAACTTATGTACTACATCCATCCTAATTTTTTCAGTTTGACCTAGTGAAAATTCACATACCTCAAACATTATGACCACATCAGAATCAGTATATTCAGCAAAAGAAAAATTATCGAAAAGACATGAAGCTTTACCTGAGCTCTTGCCTCTTCCTTTGCCTCTGCATTTAGACTTCATCTGAATTCTAAGGTTGTGCCTATCAGGACCAGCCCCTTACCAGTACCACCTCTAACACTAGCATTTCGAAAACCTCTATTAAATTCTGTTGAAGAAATGACTAAAGCATAAGAGGGGTTTGCTACAGTATCTTCTAAGAGATCTTCATCTTCTCCCTGCCCTCCTCCTTATCTCTTTTACCACCATCTTCTCCACTATCTATCTGAAAATTTACAACATTTTGTACTAGTCCTCTTGAGAGAAGACATTATTAGCTATCTCCACAAGAGGAATTTCTTCAATGACTGGGTCAGAAGAGGTGATATTGTTTGTGATTGGTGATGATGGTTAAGAATCAGATTTCGTGGACGATGAAGGGAAGACATGCCAGTGGATCATAACATCTACACAGTTGACTATTTTTCTACCAGAAGGAGAAAATAATACTTTTTTCATAAGTTTGTGATGAGGGGGAATGGTGTTAGGAGGGTGTTGTTGCCGATCCCATCACTCCCATGCTGCTGAATCAGCAACAATCTCTTTTCCTTTTCCTAACTGAGAACTTGAATCATATTTTTTCTCTGTACTAGGAGCAACTATATCAGAAGCAACTGTACCAGAACTAGTACTAGAAGACTTGATTGCTGAATTAGATTTAGAAAAGGGTTTTGGAGGGGGATTTGAAGATCCAGAAGGGTCATGAGAGGGTCCCTTAGATTTCTTTTTAGGGTCTGAGCCACTTGGACCCCAAGGATCTTGGTGTGTACTATCACTATCACTTGAATCTACTTCTACGGCCAAAAAATAGATTTTTTACCAGAATCTGTATCAAACAACATATATCTACCTGAAGGAATTATATTAAGATTGGGTACTTCAATCTTAGTCTTACTAACAAGATCTATTTCTACTAAGTATCTTCCTAGCTCATGAGCTATTCTAATGAACTCAATTTTTTTTCCAAAGTTCATAAGGAAGACCAATAACTCTAACCCAATTAGTTATTGAAATAGTAGGTTTGATATTATGCTTAACAGAATTGTATGCTTCAAGTGGGAATCCTAGATCACCTAATCATATCTTGCCCTTTGAAATGGTTGTTCGACACTAGTTTTCGTTTGGAGGTCCCAAAAGAAACCTATTACCAGGGATGGTACAAGCAGTCCATATTCATCCATGGATCGGGAAGGCAATAGCAATATGGTGCTGAATGAAAATGAGACCTTTGTTGTGCTCATCGTAAATGATAACACTTCTTGCTAGGGTTTCTTTAAGTTTTAAAGTTTTCTGGGTTAGGAGTAAAGACGATTGGAGGAAAGCGATTAGCTTCCTCTAACACTTTGAGAGGTTGTGGTAAGATCACTGACGGAGGAATCATGGCTGGCGAAGAGGTTTTAGATGAAGCAATAGGAAGTTTTTTGCAGGAGTAGAAGAGTGACCCAAACCTCCACAGGAGAAACACACATGTGGATTACGACATTGATAAGTCTGATGACCTGAATCACCACAATGGTAACACCTTTCTTCCTTGTTCTCTCTCTCACCTTAGAAAGGAAAGTTTAGCTCTGAGTTTCTGAGTGTTAGAGTTTGAGGAGGAGTCGAAACAAAAAGAGGACATGGCATTAGGAGAGAGAAAAGACGTTTTTTGACGAATATTGGATGTATCGCTTCGTCTTTCTGAGGTGCCTCCAGTGAAATAAGGAAGAGAGCGAGCTGTGAAGGGAAGTGGTTGAGTAAGTGGAGGCGAAGGAATGTGTGGAATTGAGAGAAGAGGAGCGGTCGTGACTGAGGATGCAGTTCGAGAAAGCTCCTTCAGAGGTAATGGAGGAAGATGTGGTAATTGTGTGGCTGATTGTGTAACATGTATCAAAGATTGAGAAGACAATGATGATGATTGAGTCAATTCCCCTAAATATTTGGAGCTGTTAGTAAAGAATCCTGGATAAGACACATTTTTTTCCAATTGGGCCATATTTTCTTATAATCTTGAATCTTGCTTGGCCTTTCTTGAATTTCCAACGGACAGAAAAAACATATGAGGTGAAAACAAAAATGGCTGGTTGATACAACAGTTAACAAGAAAAGATTAAAATCGAAAAAATAATCGTAAAGTTTGGAGAAGATTAGAAGAAGAGAAGAGAAGATCATAGGAACTCAAGATCATCTCTTGTTTAGCCCTTAAGCTTCTTCTTCTTTAGCAAAGATATTTGTTGCAATTTCAAATTCTACAATCTCGTTTGAACACGAGTTTCGAATTGGGAAAGCGAATTTGTATTAGAATAGTACGTGCAAATGGTTCATTGAAAATTCACTGTAAATTTTCTTCTCTATTTTTTTCAATTCAACAAAATATGCGTTTGAGGCTATTTGATCGTTTCAAAATATATGCACGAATATCGAAACAGATCGAATGACCTCGAATGCACGGTACAGCGCTGCAGCAGAATCGAGTTGAGGATCAGAATTTGAACCCGATAAATCACATGAGAATAGTATATGTGACCTGTGACTGTGAGAGATGAGATCAAATAACAACCGTCGGATGAGTCGAACGGTACAGATATCGTGCGCTGGAATTTGACTGCGCAGAGAGACGATAAGATCCCCCGACACAGACCCATCGTCTTTCTCCTTATTAATTTAACAAAACAAAACACTTGATTAGATGCTACCCCCAAATCTCTCTTTCTCTTTCGATCATCATCAATCGCATTCAACTTTGAAGAAGAGTCAGTGCGCCGCAAACGAGCTCAGAGCAACAACGGCGTAAACTATGACGGTGAGTCTCTTCCCATTCAACCGTTTTTATTGCCTAAAATGGTTCATTCAGAAACAGTCGGTTTGGAAAATTTCCCAATTATGGGATCGGATCGGATCGGATCGGGGGATGCCAATAGATAGATTTGACATTCCATCGTAGCAACACAACAATGGCCTATTGCTTGCTACGGTAAGAGGTCGTAATTTTAATTGTGAGGTAAGGTGCTCCACGACGATTCAATAGGGGACTTGAGCCTCTGCTTACCACACTCTTGCTCCGTGCGTAACATTAGAACCTCAGATCTGATTATTGCAAGTCAGAATTCACCTAAATACACGTATCAGTGTTTCATTCATTTATCCAGACTTTTGTGTTTATTTTTTTTATTGAATTTCTGCCGTTAGATTGTCCATACTTGACCTGAAATTGACCTGTTTATTTGTGAAAATGATACGTTTTTCTCGAGTCTTTTTATCCGATCTGTAGCTTTCTTAACATTCACCATCGTATATTTTAAATTAGGGTTTCCTTGAAATGCACTTGCTCCTCGTCACGACTTTTACCTCTCTTTTTTTTTGTTGATTTTTCCATCTATTTTAAATCTTTCGACTGAGTTTTGCTTGATTTTGTCTGGAAAGAGAATAAGAAAGTAATATCTAGGTCTGGTGACCAATTAAGTTTCTGAGAAAGGTCAGGCATCGGCCAAGAGATATCTCCTACCTGACTTGTGCCAATGCAGATCAAAGGTTGATTTCATTGCATAACCTGACCAGTATCTGAGAGGATTTAGAAGTCATGTTGAATTGCGAAGGAGTGCATTTGTTTTTCACTATTCGTTGAGGCTGAGACCTAAGAAAATTCGGTCCTAGGTTCATTAGTTTCCTTTTCTTAGTTTGATCCATGAAATCGGTTCTTTATTTTGTTATATGTTTTACATGTAGTCTACCAAATGTCCTATCTGACTTTAGATAATGTGGTTGACTATTCTCATTTTTTCATTTCTTCCCGACAGCTACAAGACAACATTCTAGCTTGGTGAAGGCAAGAGTGTATATATCAAATAATCTGAAACTTTTGGTAAGAATATATCTGTCCAATTTGACGGTTCAGATTCCAAATTGCAAAATGGACGATGATAGCAGCATGCGCAGCTGGGGCAGTTTCTTTAATGAGACTATCAAGAGTAGCAATTTGGGGCCTGGCGGGCCTGGCCTTCAACTGTTGCCATCTCTCAATTCTCTCAATGACCGAGAAACCAAGCCACATCTCTTCTTCTCTAATGGTAGCTCTGGATACAATTCTGAACCTACCATACCATCAGTGGGTTTCATGCGTGACATTCACTTCCTGCACAACTATAGAGACTCTCCTTCCACTAATCCTAACCCTGGTACGCACCACACTAACCATGTTAACAGAATCCCTCAATATTATGACCCGCCCATGGTTGACACTTCCATGCCGCAAACATTGCAAATACTGAACCCTGATGGGGTCACGCTACCAGAGACCAACCCGTTGGATGGTCTGAATGATAACCCAAAGAAAAAGAAAAAGAAGAAGAAGCCCCAAGGCGAGCAGGTGGAGAAACAACCCAAGCCGAAGAAGCCAAAGGAGGCATCCAGCTCTGATGGGACAGGCAAGAAGGAGAGGAACAAAGATGGTGAAATGGAAAGGATCCTTATAAATGGAATGGAGATTGACCTGGCTAAGTTACCAACTCCTGTTTGCTCCTGTACCGGTTCTGCACAACAGTGCTATAGGTGGGGAGTAGGTGGGTGGCAGTCTGCATGCTGCACCAACACGATATCAATGTACCCATTGCCATTGAGTGACAAGAGGCGCGGGGCACGCATTGCTGGACGAAAGATGAGCCTGGGGGCATTCAGGAAGGTTCTAGAGAGGATTGCTGGAGAAGGGATCGATTTGTCGCAGACAATTGATCTGAGGAACTTTTGGGCTAAGCATGGGACCAATAAGTTCGTTACTATCCGATGAAGGCAAGGTAACATCGTAATTTGCACAATTTTTACGCATTTGTTGTCTGTTTAATGAAATGAACCTTTAGGAGCAGCTTCTTTTTGTATTATTTTAATTGCCCTTCTTGTCGTTGTAAGATGACCCTTTTTATGGTATTAATTAATGTGGTATTAACAAGGAGAGGTCGTGGGTTAAATGTGCAGGTTGTTTTTATTCCTTTGTTGTATTAACATGTTGTGGCTGGGGCTTAGTTGCTGTATGAATCTAAAATGGAATATTTTATAAGTTAATATAGGATCATCTGTTTTAACATCAAATTTAGTTGTTGTGATTTTTTGTTTTTCTTATATCCTTTACAAAGTAAAATGTTTCGTTGATCTGCACATCGATACGCTAATCGATACGGACTGGACCCATCCTTTTTATTATTATGCATCTAATAATATTAATAACATACATAATAGTTCAAATAATATGCATAATAACTTAATTAATCCGGCTTGTGCATGTTATTCGTTATTATGCATGTTATTCGTTTTATTATGTATATGACAGTGTTTATATTCAGATTATTATTATGCACTTTATTCATAATGAGTTTTATGTCAATTATTTTAGATAAATGTGTTATTATGCATGTTGTTCATATTATTTTGCATGTTAATTACATGCAAAATAACAAAAAAAATATGCATAATAACCAAACTAACATGCATAATAACTACAACAATTTTCAAATTGAATGCAATTGGATTCGTCCAGTACGTATCGATGAATCGATCTTCGTTTTTAGTCGAGCGTTCAGTCATTAGATGCATAATAACAAAAACAAATATATAATAAGTAAAATAACATGCATAATTAATAACGATAACAATGTGCAAATAGAATCTTACTGGATGCGTTCTGTTCATATCTATGCGCGGATCGATATATTAGCTCTATTTACTAAATGATACACTATATGCTGGTTTATGAAGAATTCACCTATGGGAAGGATTTATGGACAACCATTTTTATATGATAACTGTTACTAAAAATGATGACTGCAATCACTGATAAATTGTGGAAAAAGTTCAATTGTTAGATATGCTATTTATATTCTTAGTATAAACATGCTATTTATAATTTAGAAAAAGTCCAATTATTGGATATGCTATTTGATCAGTTGCTGATAAAATTGAAACATTGCTTTCTCAAAAACACGCTAAATGGTAGGTCAGTTTTCATGATATATGTAAGATATCTGATTATATAGAATGTCTATATAATTTCTTTTCTAATTTTGATCATTGTCTATTGGGAAAATTTTGGATACTCGGGAAGTGTTGAAATGGATGCACCGAGTACTTTCCAATCACTACGAATTTTTCAAATACACTAAGATTGTACCATACGTCAAGATAGACGGTTTGGATTGATTGGGAGTATTAAATGTACTTATTTTTGAAGTACCTAAATTTTTTCTCTTATTTATTTGGTTGTTTTAGATTTCAACCAAGTTTATTAATATGACGTACTGTCACTAAATAACCATTGTTGTTATGGCTTAATGTGAGTAAAAGATTTTTTGAGAAAAGTACGAGTAAAAACATTGATTATAAATTATGGTTATTGTAACTTTTTTCATGATTATAATCCTGGCTCCATTTTATTATCTGTTAAATAATGTGGTGTTATGTTCAAGTTGTGGATGGAAGGAGGTTCTAATCAACTTGACATAGGAACTCTCATCTTCTGGAAAGAATTTTTTTCTCGAGAGATTCATCTGGATCGTCGGCTTAAAGATCAACGTTCGACCGTCAATGATATGATTCAGGAAAAAAATTTATATTATTAATCAGGATTGTTGATTCTTAATTTGATGGTTGAGAACAAAATGTCTCTGGAGAGAAAAAAATTATCCGAAGGGTTTCGTTCCCTTGACATATAATTGAGGCCGGATTTTAAGGGTGTGCTTCCGAGTTTTACAGGAAGGTGATAAGGTGGAAAGGAAATGAATTACACAAAAAAGAGGTTAATGGAATGGTATGAAAATATAGGAGATAAATTATATCTTTGCTTCTGAGTTTACAAAAGTTAAAAATTCTAACCTAGCTCAAATCATATTACAAGAGTTCAAATCTCTCATTTTTAACTTCAGTTCCCCATTAATCCTCTTTACATCCTAAATTGGGAGTGAAAGATTGTGATCGAAAGGTCTTTAGAACTTTTATTGAACCTTGATTTTCATTGATTAACCCACTCACAAAACTTAGGAGCAAGATTTGAAAGGATCTCCTCATTTTCTTCCCTCTTTTCATCCAGGCTAACTCTCTCTAGAACACGCTCTAAGAATCTGACAAATATAGTATATATAACGGGCGGGATACTAAAGCAATGTCGTCCCTCTAAAAATAAAATTTGACCTGTTTATTATCGCTTTTAAACTTTTAGCTACATATAACAAAACATAATTAGCATTATTATCTTATCTCTAAGGTTACATTAAATAAAAAATTGTACAACAACAATACAACAATAACAAAGTCTTTTGTCCCAAACAAGTTGGGGTAGATTAGAAAGAAGTATATTGAATTTCATTTCCATAAAATTGGCTAAATGTTTACATTGACTTGTCAAATCTGTCACAACCTTTCTCATTTTCGGACTTAGGACCAGCTATGTAAAACATATGCGGAGTTTCTTTTAGAAGCTTATATTGTGTACAAATTTCAGTTGTTAAATATATAAGAATTGGTTTCTCAAAAAAAAAATATAAGAATTGAACAAAAATAGTAAATCACACAAACGCTTCTCTTTCACTCACCCAAACATATGCATAACTTTGCTTAATACAAATCTTCAATAAATACATATTTAGTGATCATTGATACTAAACTTTTGGTGCACCATATGCCAGATTGTGTAGTTACAATGAGAGAACTTCTGCACCTGGCTTTTGTATTCCATTATGGCATTATTATCTGACTCCAATCGGTGCATCATTCGCTTTCGTATTCTTCTTTCTTAATTTGTTTCGTTGTTTCTTTTTTTCTTCCCCGTCTGTTAGTCTTCTCTCACTTTCTTTCTCTTTTTTTCCTTGAAATAGACACCCTCCTCTCTGTCGAACATCACAGTACTGCCGCCTGCTCGCCGTTGCCTTCTCCTCGTCATCTCCTAAACTGTCGTCCCCTCCTCATCACTGTCTTCTTCCTTCATTATTTGCCTCGCTGATTGGTTTCTTTCTTTTTCTCCTTTTTGAAACAGGTTCCATGTACAATAGTCAAATTCAGAAGGTCCAACATCAACGGAAACTAGACGAAGGGAATCTTAAATTGGAGATGTTAGAGCATCTTCATCCCTTAAACTCTTAGAGTTTCTAATCTGATATGGCAGTTTCTAAATAAATTTTACGGATGTAGATGAGTTTCTTATTTAGCAATTTCGCTTCTAAATTGATCGGTCTTTCACAACACTAGCAATATTTGCTGATGTGACAATTAAGAAACTCTAATATTTTAGTTTAAGGAATGAAATATTTAGAAACTAAAGAAAAATAAAATTTCTAAATCTAAAGTGACAATTATTTAGAAATTCCAAGAGTTTCTGAAATGGAGATGCTCTTACCTATCGTTTTAAATATGCGAACTAACCAAATTTTATTTTTTTTACCACTTAACTAATTTGAATTTCTTTTTTAAGTTATGGTTATGATAATGTAGCAAAATATGAGGTCCATTATTAGCTTTCTTAAAAAATCATGCACTTCAATGATCAATAAAAAAAATATATTCAACAAAATAAATATCTTGAGAACTAGACCTTTATACAAATACTAATAGACATATTTATTGACAAACACTATCACAGAAAGGAATTTAATAGCCTTCATTTAATAGCGAATAGAGAGCAACTCCGCTATTAAATGTGGTTAATGACATTCTTGTAATAAAAGTTGGATATTTAATAGCTGATTTTGCAAATATGCCGCTATAAAAAGATGTCTGAGGGATTTAATAGCTGACTTTAGATTAATGCCGCTATTAAATGTACGTTTCTATAGTGGACTGCAACAAGACTCCGCTATTAAAAGGTTTTCTATAGCGGACCGAAGGGAAGGACATCTATTAAATGTCTTTTTTAGCAGGCTGTAGCGCTGGTCCGCTATTAAAAATCACATTTAATAGCGAACTGGTGGGATGGTCCGCTATTAAATGTTTTTTTCATTAAATCCCGCACAGTTCCTTCTTTCCCAACCCACACCTACCATTTGGCACCACCCATCAGCCACCATTAATACATACCACCATTAATATATCAACACCATTCTTCTAATTTATATTTTGATTTTGTGCATCATTTTTTTGTTGCATATCATCGCGCTCTCTTCTCTGATCTCTAGATATTTCAAGGTAAATTAATTAACTTTTTTTGCTGCATTAATATATTTTTAGTCATTTAAATTAGCGTTCATAATATTTTGTATATTAATATATTTTTTGTTATTAATGCAGCAATATCAATCGCTAGCGATTTATCTTCATCACCTCCTCTATCGATCAAACTATATTGAAGGTTAATTTTGATAATTATCTTATAATTATTAAATTTCATATATATCTACATAAGTATTGTCATGTAGGACCAAAATATCGGAATATAAATTAATGATTTAGGTCGGTACCCGTTCGGGATTAATCCAATAGGGATTAATCTCGAATAGTCCCCGTTTAGGACTGCTTTTTGAATATTTTGTCTCATTTAGGATTAGTGGACATATAATAATTGCAATCTATTGTTTGAGAAAAATTCAGTATAGTATTTCTCCAATTGTTCTCACGAATACGTGCGTATATGGCAATGTACGTTGGCGTATTCGGAGAGCTGAGGGGAAATGCTGCCGGATTTTTTTCAAACAATGGATTGCAACTATTATATGTCCACTAATGAGACAAAATATTCAAAAAGTGGGTTAGGATGGTTGGCCAGCCCAAAACTTTTATGTAACTTCATAATGATACCATATATAATAAATATATGCATACTTTATTTTTTAGATGGAACGTCGTAGCATGTGGATGTACGGGAGAACTAAAACAGCTGAATACCTGAGCGGACTTGCCGAATTTATGAAGTGTGTCAGTAATTATATGAAATTGCGGCGAGAAAAAAATACTTGTTTGTCCATGTTCGAAATGTAAACTTGATAAGACAAATTGATGTCAATGAAGTTGAACTTCATTTGATCAAACATGAATTTATGAAATGTTGCACTCGATGGATATACATGGAGATAATGCCGAAAAATTAGTAGAAGTAGTTGGGACAAGTCGAAATGCTCCAGATCCAGAAGTTGGACAAAATGTACAAGATCAAAATATAGAAAATGTACGAAATCAAAATGTACAAAATGTTTGCGAAGAAAATGTAGAAATAACAAAAAATGTTGAGAATCTTGAGTGTACAAACAATGATCAGTTGGATGAAATGATGAGTGATGTCGAAAATGATTGTGCTTACATTCCTGAAATTTTGGATAACTTGTTTAAACACGAATCTAATATACCGTTATTTCCTGGTTGCACCAAATTTACCAAAATATCAGCTATTTTCAAATTGTACAATCTAAAAGCCAAAAATGGATGGAGCTATAAGAGTTTTACATCTTTACTCCAGCTTTTAGGAGACATTCTGTCAGAAAATAACTGTTTGCCAGATTCAACTTATGACGCTAAAAAATTGTTATGTTCTTTAAGTATGGAAGTACAGAGAATCCATGCATGTCCGAATGACTGCATTCTTTATCGAGGGGAAGAATACAGCAAACTGGATAAATGCCCAATATATAGTGCATCACGGTACAAATCAAAGGGCACTGATAGTGATGAAGATGGAAAGAAAAGGCCACCCGCGAAAGTGTTATGGTATCTGCCTATAATACCAAGGTTTCGACGTCTTTTAGTGAACTCGAGAGATGCCAAATTATTACGATGGCACTTTGATTGTAGGAAAAATGATGAAAAACTACGACACCCCGCTGACTCTCCCGAATGGAGAATATAGATAGAATGTTCGCGAATTTTGGGAGTGAGCCTAGAAACTTAAGATTAGGACTATGTACCGACGGGATGAATCCTTACGATGACATGAGTAGCCGTCACAGTACATGGCCGATCCTATTGTGTGTTTACAATCTCCCCCCTGGTTGTGCATGAAAAGACGATAATAATGATGTCACTATTGATATCGGGTCCCAAACAACCGGGAAATGACATAGACGTCTGTCTGGCACCATTTCTTGATGATCTTAAAAAGTTATGGATAGACGGAGTGGAGGTGTATGATTCAAATCTGAAAGAACATTTCACTCTCCGTGCCATGGATTTCTGCACGATTAATGATTATCCCGCATACGGAAATTTATCTGGCTACAAGATTAAAGAACATTTCACTCTCCGTGCCATTTAAATGGCATTCGACATAATATCACTAAATTTTACTTATAATGAAATTTAATCAAGCGACGTTTCATACAAGTTAAAAATATATATAGTAATAGATAGACTTGAAAAAAATAAAATCAAATGTAGTATAAGAATTATTCCAATTTAAAGCAGGAACAAACAAACACACACAATAATGAATACATCGAACTACAAAAAATATAGAGTGAGGCTACAGTACTTCACAAAGAATCACTTACGCGATACTTCGTCTTCATATTTCTAATTTCAAAGTTCAAATGATAGATCCAAATCGTTGAACTTAATCTCTATATTAAAGTTTCTTTCGAGACTAAATTTTATATATTTTTAGAATTTGTTTACTATCTTTTAGAGGGGTGAAAAGTTGGTTCGTCTAACGATTTTGGGACCATCCAATATGAATGATTTTTCACATCTCTAAAAAATAGTAAAAAAAATCTAAAAAATGTAAAATTTGATTTTCATGAAAATTTGAATATGGATATCAAGTTCAATGGTTTGGATCAACTGTTTTGACTTTAAATTAGAAATATGGAGGCAAAGTACCGCGAGAGTGGTATTTTGTGAAGTGTCATGAATAAAGTACGAGTGAAATTATGTTGCTCCTAGAAGCACCAAGATCTCTCGTGCACTTAATTAAAAAAATAGAAGTATTAAAATTTGATAAGATCAGAATATTCCGATTTCCATTATTTATTATAATAAAGTACGCCGAGTGTTCCAACTTTCAAGCATGGCTAGGGTTGTCAAATGCATGAAAGACTATGCAAATACCCTCTTGTGTTTACGTTGGGTTTTTTCGAGCATAAGAATTTTATGTGGCATTTACGTTGCGTTTAATATACGTAAAAAAAAATCCTTGCATTTGCATTTACGTATAGGTTAACGTAAGAAACGTGCAAAACATTAATTTTTTTACACGTTTAACTTGCTACTACCAGTGCACAACAAAGCCAAAAAACATTTATTGAAAAACCCTGAAAAATAGGAAAATTTACATGTAAACTCACATCAACAACAAATCAAAACATAAATACATAACATATTAGCATTAAAATTAATTGTTTCATAACCATAACATTAACTGTTTACCAACCATTCATACAAATATTCAGGGTTATAAACAAAAACCTCATGTAAATCCCATTCAAACAAACAAAAAAAATGAGTAACCATATACAAACAAAACAAAAAACCTCTTGAGTCTCCAGAAGTCTAATGATTTCTGTCCCAATAGGTATGCTTCCCCCATTCGAACACATCTTCATCGTTGTTCCAGTCATCATCCAACAAGTCCAACGCATCCCAATCAATTCCATCTGAGGCATAGTTAGTGATAAATAAATTGTATTAGTTATGAACATTTTAGTGATAACGAAAGTTCTTAGTAGTAGTTAGTTATAAATAAATTGTATTTCTTACTGTCAGATGGAGGAGAGTCCCACAATTTATCCCCCAATCAACATTGGTCTTCTTCGTGTTGTTGTTTGTGCAGAACTTCTTCCTCATCATTGGTCAAGCAACTAAGCAACCAGTCGGAGTCCTTGGCCACAGACTCTAACTAGGGATAAATTGTATTGTATTTGTGGATACGACTTAGAAGGATGTGAACTACCTGTCTCGATTTCTCTAGGTACATTTGTTTCAAATAAATATTAAATCAGTGAATACGCTCTAAATACTAACCTCTAATGTAAAAACTATCCTAAACTCTAAACTCCAAACCAACTCATCAGTGAATATACCCAAAACCCTAACACAAAAAACCTAAATAACTGAATTTTGGACTAATAATTCACTAGTGCATTCATTTCAAATTTGATTAGTGAACTAATTTTTGGACTAATTGCAAAGCAATCATTTCCAATCTTGGACTAATATCTACTAATGAACTAAGAAAAAATTGCGTTAAAATTATTTTGGACTAGTGAATATTGAACATTGAACATTGAAATTATTTTGAACTAATAACTAATAATGAACTAAGAAAAATCTTAAGAGAAATGAAAGATGAAATTACCATTTCAAAGAAAGAAATGGAGATCTCCTCTTCTAAACATAATAGCAGATGGATGAAGATGGAGATGAGGCGTATTTTAGAAGCTGGAGACTTAAGAGGAAAACAAAAAAGCACTAAAAAGTTAAAAGACACCATAAGTTTAAAATGCACTGCTATATCATATTATTTAATTACTATCATGTAACTTTACTTCTCGGGAAGATCGTTATTTTAATTGTTTTTTTTATTTTATAACTTTCCAATAACGCTTACCGCTTAAGGAATGCGAATAGACGATTATTTACTAACTTATATAAGCATGATTTTATATACTTCATATTAAACATCACGTAAGAAACGTTTAAAATGAAATATAACGATCCACTTGCGTTTACGTTGCGTTTAACTAGACGTAACAATAATCGTTTTCGTCTTATGTTTCGTTTAACAGACGCAGAAAAATTTCTTATATTTAACGTTGCGTCACGATGCAAGAAACCGTTAAAATGTGCAAAATATACAACGATACGTTAAAATGTGTAAAACGTATTTAATTGACAGTCCTAAACATGACTCAGCCATCACGACTTAAAAAGAAAAGTCTGAACCGATCGTAGTGTGTGTTGACCATAGACGATCCGACCCGTAGCCCAACAGGCCTCTAACTAAATATACAACCTAAAAAAAAAAGAAAAGAAAAGAAAAGAAAAGAAGCCATTTCTCTTCCTTACAAAATTTGTTTTCCGCTACCCAATTTCTCTTCCGAGTTCCGATCATCAGTTGGCATCCGCCTCTATAGTCTATAAGAAGAATCGGTAAGAATAAAACAAAAAATATATATTCAAATCTGAAGCTCTATCAGCCGCATACAGACTAGACTAGGGAAGATGGGAAGATCCGCGTCGCTGCGTACGGTGAGTCTCTTCCGATCCAAGGGTTAACTGGTTTTATTGTTTTTCCAGGTTTTGCCCTCTGTGTTGCTGTAACATGGAGAATGCCTCGAGTGAAGACGAAGGTTCACTAAGAGACAACAACAACGTAGACCTAAATGATGGGACTTTGGTGGACCCCCACCAACTCGAGCTAGAAGTCACTGCACAACTGGCTGACCCCACCACCTCTTCAACCGACCCATTTTCAACCTCAGACCAATCCAAATCCAGTAACTCAAGCCCTGTTGAACCCTTTATTGGCATGGAATTCGAGTCGGAGGAAGATGCAAAGCTCTTCTACATGGCTTATGCCAGCCGAGTTGGATTTTCGGTTCGGATTAGCAAGTCTCGCCGTTCCCGGAATGATGAGTCTATAATTATGCGGAGGTTCGTGTGTTCAAAAGAAGGATTTCACATGAAGAAGTCTGGTGATTTGGATGAAGGTAAAAAGAAGAGAAAAAGGGCAACTATAAGAGAAGGCTGCAATGCCATGATAGAGGTTGTACAAAAATACTACGGAAGATGGGTTGTCAGTAAGTTAGTTAAAGACCATAATCATATTGTTGAACCACCGAGTCGGGTCCGATTTGTTGCTCCTGAGGAGTATGCACACATTGACCCCTTTTTGGGCATGGAGTTCTCTTCCCATGAGGCAGCCCAAACTTTCTACTATGCATATGCCAGTAGGGTTGGGTTTGATGTGAGAATAAGGCTTTCAAGGAGATCAACTAAGGATGACTCGTTTGTCATGAGACGATTTGTGTGTACCAAAGAGGGGATTACACCTTCAGAAGAGAATGGAGAAGATGTGGCATCGGGAAAGAAGAAGAGAAGCAGGACCCCAGCTCGGGAAGGCTGCAAAGCCACGTTTGAGGTAATAAAAAAGGACCTTGACACATGGATTGTGTCAAAACTTGTTTTAGATCACACACATGAGTTGGCAGTCATGCCAAGTAAGGTCCATTATATACAAACACAAAGTGAAGTTGTTGTTCTCTCAAAACCCTCTGGTGAACAATTAAGGATGCTCAACAATGGTGCCAAGCCTGCTGCCTATGATAATAATTTTCCAATATGGAATGAAAGAAAGTTGCCACAGCATTTTTCTTTCAACGTAGATGATACCGAAAAGCTTTTGGGTTATTTCAAGCGCATGAATGGGGAGAATAATACCTTCTCTTATGCATACCAAGTGGACAACAACAATTGCCTCACACATGCATTTTGGGTCGATGCAAGGGCTCGGGGTTCATACTACTATTTTGGCGATGCTGTTACACTTGATACAGATTTTAAAGCAGATTCAAATATGTTGCCTTTTGTGATGTTAACGGGTGTAAACCACCATTTGCAGTCCATCTTGTTTGGATGTGCATTGCTAGTTGATCAATCAGAGGAATCATTTGTTTGGTTTTTGGAGAATTGGATAACTGCTATGGGTGCTCACCACCCAGCCTCTTTGAAAACTGTGCATGATGAAGCAATCAGTGCAGCAGTTTCTAGAGTATTTCCTGAGAACCGTCATAGATTTTGCCTGAATGACATGTTCAACAAGTGTGCTGAGAGGTTGGCCAACATATACTCTCTTCATCCATCATTTGAGGAAGAATTTAAGAATGCAATAAATGGACCTGAATCAGTCGAAGAGTTTGAATTCAGTTGGAATTCACTGCTTGGCAAGTATGATCTGGGAAATCACAATTGGATTCAATATTTATATAATATTCGCGGAAAATGGGTCCCAGCATTTTTGGAAGGTGCTTTCACAGCTGAAATTTTACCAGATTTTAAACCCGAGAGCCTTAGAGAAGTATTTTTCAGCAAGTATTTTAATATAAAGACACCTTTACCAGTTTTTATCACACTACTGGACCAAGTGTTGGCTGGTTGGTCTGAAAGAGAAGCACTAGAAGATTTGGCTGCCTCTTTCACAAAGCCAATTTTGAATTTCCCCTCTAATTTACTGAAACAAGTATCAGAGATATACACTCGGTCTGTATTTAATGTATTTGAAAGGGAATTTATTGATTCATTAGGTTATCATGTTGAAAAAAATGAAGATGGCGTGGTTAGCAACTTTAAGGTGATGAAGGATGGTGCTGGTGCTGATACCTGTACCAGTAAAGCACGATTCGTGACTTATGATTTTTCAGATAAAAGAGCAAGTTGTAGTTGTGGTAAATTCGAGGAGTGCGGGATCTTATGTAGGCATATTCTACGGGTATTTTTAATGGTTAATGTGAGGTCATTGCCAGAATTTTATTTGTTGAAAAGGTGGACAAAAGATGCCAAAAATGGGTTTGTATTAGATGAGATGTTGAGGTTTAACAATCTCTATAGAGACGCAGTCAGATTTGCAAAGGAGGGGTCTACATCAGATGATGTTTTCAATTTAGCACAACAACATTTACAAGTGGCTTATGCTGAAGTTATGAATATGAAGCAAAGATACAGCTAGTCAATTCTTGCGCCATGAAGCTTGTAGTAGCATTGTAAATTGTTGTCAGTGAATCAGCCAGAGCAGTTTTTCTTGTTCCTTCTATTTCTACTTTTTTTTTTCTTTTTCTTTCTTGCCAGTGTTGGTATAGATGTTGACTGTTAGAAGGTTGAATTAGAGATTTCATTTTACAAGTTGCGAAGCTAACCAAATTAAATCGATATGCTATTGAAAATTAGTTTATGATTATAATGGGAGTGTTCAAAATAAATTAATTTGCAGTTTCTTATTCTTTGCGCACGCTTGTGCTGAAGTTCAGATTATTGAAAAACTTGTATTTTGCATTTAACTCGGCCAGGGATCTCGTTCAGTTGCTGACTTGCTGTTACTACACAACAATAGTTACGTTGATAATATTGATAATAGTACAGAAAATTTGTGAAATTTTAAAATTCGTTCTCTGAACTGTGATTTATATGATACACATGAAAAATGGTTGAATTTGGACGCAAGGTTTACCGTTTATCAAATGATCTAAAACTCTCAACGGTTTATAATTAGTTGCTTTAGATGAAATATCAATAACACAATAATAACAAGAATTTTGTATGCAACAATCAATAAGTTAATGATGCGTCTATAATATTTCTTGTTTTTTTTTGAAAATTTTAAATTTACTAAGCGTCAAATTGTCAAAGCATTCATTGTTAAGATCTGATTGTAATGTTAACAAATTCACAGTGCTTCATAGCATATCCTCCACAAACTCAACAATCATCCTTCATCAACAGTTCTTGAGCCACTGCTCAGCGTCGGCGATTGCTCTCAATTCCAACTGACTGGGGGGTGTCTCGGATGCGGTGAACTGTGAAGGCTCTCTCCATATCTTCCAAGCTACTACAATGAAATGAACTATCCAGACGTTCCTTTTGCTCTTATCCTGTGGCACAGAGGATATGAAAGCTTCAATTGTCGTGGTGGCGCATGTTACCATCTGCTGTTGCCCCACCTTGTTCCACGTATATACGCTGTTGGAGTGGGCATAGAATGAAAAGGTGAATAATGGATTCAGTGTCAGTGTCAGAATCAGACTAACAATGATGCAGGAGACAGATTCGATTGAAAATCAATCACCCAAACAATTTAGACATGAACGAGGGGACAATTCTGATATTATTACTAAATAGAATATTTTTGGCAATCCCGACTCCGTCACTGAGTGGATTCCATCGGGCAGCTACGACACATGACACACCCGGGTGAAATGAAAGTTCCTTGAGCGCATTACCTCCTGTAACAGTATGAAAAAGACTGCTACAGGTGCCAAAAGGTACATATACCTTGCCAGATAATGCGAACATATATATTGTACATTGATTACGCTAATAAACCCTGTTGCCCTCCCATTTGCATTGTATCTCATCCCGACCGGTGTGCACAAGAGGAGGCAGTCTTTGGGTGATATAGTGCTGTAGAATTTTGAGGGGATGCTGCAGCAACATATCTATGATTTGTGTAGCACGCGAGCGATATCCTGGGATGAGCCATTGCTTGGTCATGTACTGTTAATGAATAATGATAGAGGCACTCCTCCCCACGAATCGTGCTAGAAGTGTGTCGTGCAATGCTTTCACCATGTTGATTACTTCTCTAGCAAATTAATTGATGAAAAAGCTACATACAACACTTCGTGAGAAAGCGTCTGATACGTGTTATGTGTTATATATATATACAGCTATCAATAATTAGTCTCGTAACAAGTGAAAAAGCAGAAATAGCTATAATCCACCCATTTTTGTTTATGGCCAATAGTATATGAGGAATATAATGTCTTTATGTTTATGTGAAAATTCACTTTACTTATCATGCACGTCTTTTTATGCAACTAAATCTAGATCATTCATTGATTTTAATAAATAATATAGATTTGAATGTACCATGGAGGCACGAAAAATAGAGGCATTATATCCATCCTCACAGTATATTATCCGGTCATCAATTTTATTGCATGAGTGAGAAGTTAATTTGATTAAGAAATTTGTGGAGAGATGAAAATTTCATTGAAAACTGATTGATCAAGTTTGAGCCTTTAATCAAAATAGGTACGATGCGAATCTGCATCTGCTGTCATAATTGTGGTGACAGCAACATGTCATTGTTAATTTGAACTGTCCGATTAAGTTTGAGAGGTTTAGATGTGATGCGGAGACTGTATATTATAGTATTATTTTTTTAGACTCATGTGTCATAGACACAATGACACGCTGCTGCCATACATCCAATAGCAACGGATATAAATCCGGTACGATGCCTCAATGTTGTTTTGGCTCAAACGTACTGTTCACTTCTCAAAAAATAATATTACAGCATTATTGTTGATAACAATCAACCAGAGACCCACGTGAAGTTAAAGGACGCTGATACAGTGCCTCGTGTTCTGTCTCCCATCTCTCCTGCTGGCACTGACGCGCGAGTCTCACACTTTGACCGCGCGTTGACTATAGAAAAGCATGTGTTTTGAGGCATTTCAGAGGCAAAACACGGGACAGCTGATACATTTCCGAAGTTAAAATATCGAGCATATCATATATGCAGTTTGGAGATACTGGCATCTTCTGTTGATGGTCGTCAATAACAAATTTCAGAGGATCCCCTTCAGCCTGCTTTGAAGGAAATTATAAAAGATTGAGGAGCGGAGAATAAGCAAAATTTTCATCGAAGACTTAGATATTAGATAAGAGTGTGGCTGCGAGCGAATTATTAGAATGAAAGTGTTAATAACAAAGAGGATAAATAAGAAGGTTATCTCAAAGTTAGAAGATAAATATTATTTAAATCTATAAAGATAAAAATGAAATTGAAGAGTTTTTAAACGACATAAAAGAATTACGGACTTACTAACCGTTCCCTTGTCTTCCTTAACAGCCTCCTAACTATCGCCCCTTACTACTGCAGACATTTATACCTCTGCTTCGCGAATTAGCGTTCCCCTAATTAATTTCCGTCAATTTTCGTCAATTATGTGCTAACTACCATTTAAGCCTTTATATTACAAATTTCTTGTAATTTTGCTTCAAAATTGCTACAATTTTGCTCCAAATTAAAATTACTTCAATTTTGCTCTAATGTAAAGACTTTCTTGTTCTAATATAAAGACTTGTATGTTCTAGTATAGATACTTGTTTGTTAAAATATTGAGACTTCATGTTTCAATATTGAGACTTGCAGGTTATAATATAGAGACTTGTAGGTTCCAATATAAAAGGACTGGTCGAGTTCGAACCCGAAGAAGAGTACTATAGACTAGTCGAATCCCAACCACCACCTACATGGACTCTTATTCCGAATCTGCCCTCTCCTTGTGTATTGTTGGAACCACCTCCACCACCTGACCACCTTCCTAGTTGTCATAAAAAACTAGAGCCAAGCTTGAGGTCAAGCGATCGAGCCTGACGCAAACCAGAAAATATTCAATCAAAGATCTAATTCGGATTGTGATCCTGAATTAATTTGATATGATTTGTCTCCAAAATTACTTTGCGTGCACTCCAAATTTACCTAGATTATTATCTTATTTTCTGTCTTTTATTTCTTTAGCAATTAATTTCGATATATTCAACGAATCAATCAGTTATTTTCTTCATTTATTTCGTTTATTGCTTATTTTGGGATCAAAACATGTGTCGCCTATAAAAGAGACCCTAGACCTTTGTAAGAGTTATCATATCATGTCTTGTTTAATGAAATTTAGTTTGTGAGAGAATTTTGAGAATTCGTCCCTTTGCTACTTAGCATGTTACTTTTCTTTTTGTTTCTATCCCGCTAAATCAGTTATCGCAACCCGTTCTCGCGGAGTTGTGATTTGAGACGCGAGACGACGTCAAAAACATATATCAATTCCCTACCCCTTTCCAAATTGTAAACTCATTTTCACTCGGCATCCTCAATCTCCTCGTCATGTACAGGACATTGTTACACCTACACCAGTAAAAAACCATTGCCATTTTGTTTACACAAGTTACTAACTCATTGCATGTCTGAATAATCTATCCTTGTTATAATACCTCAGTACATGAAATACCAAAAAACACACTAGTTCGGATTTTCATCCTAGCTTAAATTAACTATTAAAGAACCAAAACCATCATAGAATAATCAATAAAACAACAACAATAACATATTATGCCAGCAAACAAATAGTGACAACAACAGATACCCTAGAGTCCAATATCAGTACAAAATGATCACCATACAAGTTGGAACCAGAATATTAATACATGTTAGTACCACTAGACAAGAATACAAGTCATACAAGTAGCACTGTACAAGGGTACAAGCCATGATAGTTGTTGACCAGCATAGCAGCATCTAATTACAAACACCCAATTCACGCATAGATTCTCAGTAAGCATGAAACAAAAAAAGAAGAAGTGTAATACAATGTCGATAACCTTACATTGTTACACAGTTACACTTACGTTTTTTTTTTCAAATTGGTACGAAAGTTGAGAAGCTGTATCCAATACCAGTACCTCCATGGGCTGAACCAGTATCCTGTATCAGTACCTCCATGCCATGAACCAGTATCCTGTACCAGTACCTCCATGGCCTGAACCAGTACCTATACCATGTACGTTAATCGAATAAGGCAATTAAATAAGCCAAATCCAACAAAATAATTCCGATCTGATTGTTTTGCCTTGTACATAATTGCACCAACAATATCAAATTGCACACGTTAGATATTTATTGTCTGATATGATTCAAGCAATGAATCGCTAGGTATCGGTTGGTATGTGGGCTTTAGTACAAAATAATGACATGAGAAAAACAAAAAATCAATTTGATGGCTATGGTCAAAGCACCAGAAGTAGGACTAGAAAGTAGAATATTTTTTGTCAAATTAGCTAGTTACTCGGACATACAACTAGTACTAAATGAGCAAATAATCAAATACTATCCTTTAATTAATCCAAATCCGGAAGTCCAGTGGGAGTACTGCTTGGTCTCTAAGACGTAGATCCAAGAAATTTATTAAATTAGTAGAGACTTCAACCTAAACTTGCCAACGAGAAGAGAATCACGATTTAATAATTAACGATTTAATGGCGATTAATTTTGTTTGTTCTGAGTTCTGACTGAATCTTTGAGAGAGTAGGTGGTTTTCTACTCGGAGTAGAAAAGGGGAGGACACGACTGAATTCGTAATTTACTTATAGTCAGAGACAACGAAGAAGAAAGATGCTGAATCTCCGATATCGTATTATCGTCGAAATTTTTTTGTCGCTAGTGGGAGCCCGTAAGGGAATCGGATCTCGTGCTTGTTTCGATCTGGACCGTTAAAAACTCATCTAACGGCCGAAGCATCTGCTCTCTGAATCAAATCACATCCGTTCGTAACGATCGAGCGGTCGGATCGAAAACAAGCAGGAAAGCAAGCAGGGATTTACGAGCAGCAGATTCGGACCCGTCCGTAAGAGGGACGATATAATTACTCTAAAAAATATTCAACAATCTTTGTACCGTTTTGATCCAAGCAATCATTGTTTCAAAGTTCTGTAATGATGGCTTCAAATCATATAATAATAACATGAGTGAGTTTAATTGTATAATAATTATGGCTTCAAATCATATAATAATAACATGAGTCTTCTATGGACAAAAAATTTAAACTCAAATTAATTGTATTCGTTGATCATCATCAATAATTGTACAATTAAGTTGATTTTGCATCGATAATAGTGAAATCAAGTTAATTTTGATCCATAGCAGAATTTGCCTAATAACATTATTACCGAAAATGGGTGCTACAAATATACCACCAGCTTCTTTTAACACTTCGAAGCTCGCAAATACGAAAAAAAGGCAAAGAAAACAAAAAGTAAAAAAGCAAGATAGCACAAGTCTGTGTTGCACGAGTGCGGATGTGCGTATTGTATCCGATACAGTGCGGGTGTGGCGATACGGCAATTTTAAAAAATCGCGGATACGGATGCGGATATATATATAATAAAAAATCATATTATATATTAAAATGCTTGAAATTTGTTTTTCTATTCAACTTTTTTTAATATATATTGATACTTATGAAATAACAAAAAAAATATAAGCATTTGATTAAACACTTTCTTGACAAAAGAGTTCATGTTATATCGAAAATAATACTATACAAATTACGTGGCGTAATTAATATTATATAATATACACAATTGCTTATTTAATATTACTAAAAAACTCAATTCGTATCCAAAACGTATCCGAAACATATCCAAAACGTATCTTGACCGAATCCGTCGGTCAAATAATATAAAATAATCGGATACGCCACGTGACGTATCCGATACGAACTCACACGGTATCCAAGACGTATCCGTATCCGAACCATATTCGATACGCGTACGGCTAGAAGAATAAAGTATCCAAATAACATAGGCACAAGTACTCTGTGCAGAGAGTCATCCTATAACACTAAGCGTAAAGATTCTAACTTCTATCAGAAAAGAAATATGTTAATTTGACTTTAAAAGGAACTTCAAAGTTCAAACCCTCCGGGACCAAAACCAGATCCTGGTATAAACTTTAACCACATTTCATGGTATAATGATACTTCAAACGTATGGTAAATAAAAATGCCAATCACAAATTACAATCTCATTAAGTTTAGAGTTAGCAGTGACGACCAAAATTATTAAAACAGTTCTCCAGTTCAAAATAAAGGTGTGCAAGATTGTCAGGGCCCATAAGAAAGCATATCAGATAAAGTTCATTTTTCTGGATAACATGCCCATAGGCAATGGATAAAGCTCATTTTTTATCCTCAAAATTACAGTTTGTTTTACAAAATGGTAAAGTTAATAAAAGAGAAATCTCACTACTTCACATGCAACTTTTGAGCCTGATAAGGATAAACCATCAAAGGTTTAATAAAACATCACCAAAAATGTTAGAACCAGAGCGGCATACATGAATCGTGACAATGCTGCAAAGGCCATCAAAACAAATAATCACATTACCATGTACAACACAGATCACAATCAGTTGCAGACAACCAAGTTAATATAATAACCTACCTTCTACAATGTTTACTCAAAACAGCAACAGCAACAGCAAATAAAACCCTGAGTGGTTATAGTACAACAAAAAAGAGGGCACGGTTGGTTCCTGATAACCGCCTTAATTCTGATCTTCTTCCTTGGAAGGAAATCCGATGCAACTGGGTTCCATGTAAGTTCACTTGCAGGAACAACTAACAAAACAGATTAGGGGGAGGGGGTTCGCATTTCATTTCACGAGGAAATGGGTTCATAAGGAAAGGAAAGCCAGGGGTGTTTCAATGCATCTGATGCACTTGGACGCTTTTTAGGGTTTACCTCAAGAAGGTACCCCACAAATTCTATGAACCCTTTGTCTGCCATGGCTAGACGGTGAACTAGTGATGTCTTTTTTGGTATCAAGTACTCTAGCCGATTCGTGTCCTGGGAAAAAAAATGAAGAATGTCATTTTGTACTGTTCAGATTCATACTTGTTCAACAAAGGCACCATGTTTATTGAGGTGCAAGGGAAAGAACCAAAAGCCTGGTTCACTAGACATACCAGTAATAGAACACATTTAGAAAGTAATTATGAATTACCTTTTTTGTGTATTATAACATTGTTTTTTTTCAATTTTTCTTCTTGATTATATTATCTTTGCTTTTGGTTCCTTTTCGTCTTTTCATTGGGGAATGGGGAAGGTGAATGGAGATGGGTTAGGGGAGTTGGCAGGTTTACTCAATGGTGCACCTTTCAAGTTCAAGCATCGATTTCCTCGTGGAAACATAAATAGTTTAGAACAAATGGGTGACAGAAAGTAACAGCAAGATAGAAATAAAAGAAAATAGAGCTAGCACAGGTCTACTAGTATATGAAAGCCATTTTGGTATCTTTTGCGTAACTAAGAGTTTAGACATGAGTAAACTAGTCAACTTTATCCCATTGGATATCACGTGAACTTCAGTTGATAATAGAGAGAAAAAAAGTGAAACATATTGGTGGCACGACTATGAAATGTAGACTTTGTTTTGTGAAAAGACAAGAGGCTCACAAACTAGCAGGGACCTATTTTTTGGTCTCTTTACTTCTACAACAAAATTTGTCATATTTAGCTGCATCGGTGTAGAAGTTGCGGATAGCAACAAAATTTGTCAACAGAGTATGACAAATATTTAGCAACACACACTTCCAGTGAAAATTTCGACGCATATTATCTGGTACATCAGGATGATTGGTTTCAATACATCCATTGAATTCAGATTTAATGTGAGGTTGCGGAAATTCTGGCACTCAAACACAATGGAAAAGAAATACTAAAGAAAATACTTGTATATCACATATAATGATTCTCAAGAAAATTATAAGGAGCCAAACCTGATTTCTTTCATATAGCATATGGTTCTTGGTGAAATATTTGTAGGTATCGTGTCCCTTAGCTAGCATGCCTTGTTCTATCTGGCCTATTATCCCTATTACCCGTGCAAGTAATGTGGCTGGAGAATCATTTTGAAACAGCACCTGACAAATAAATTTAATAGTATTAGGCAAGTATAGTGCTAAGAGAAACTAATGACACGAGTAATTCAACACCGCTTACATAATTTAACAAGATGTTAGAGTAGGGTATATGTCTCAAAAACCATCCAATCATAATGGAGATTTTCTTTTATTTTTACTGTTTGATTTATTCATTCGGGGGTCTTTGGAATTGGTTGTTTGATCTATTTCAATTGATTTCCTTCCCAATTTACATAAGACTGCAAGCTATTCACATAAAGATGAAACTTCATTTTTTTTTCCCAGTTTAATACAAAAGAACATGTTTAGTGTATCCTTCTTCTCTTCTGAGTGAGATAATGGGAAAATTTGAACGGCAATTGACCATTAGAGTCAGTTGTAACTTCCACGTAAGTAACCAAGTAATGTGCATATAATTAAAAGATGCAATTGCCAAAAATATGTAAAGAAGTATCTGCTTACATTTCCCGTGCATAATTCAGCAAGAATGCAACCTAGTGACCAAATGTCTATTTTCTTATCATAAGGTAGGCCGAGTATGACCTCTGGGGCCCTGTAAGAGCGAGACTGCACATAGGAGCACAGGTGGTCAGTTTCGAAGCAACTGCTCCCGAGGTCGATGACCTTGACCTCACAACGGCTATAGCTCTTCACTAGGATGTTCTCTGGCTTCAAGTCACAATGGATTAGTCCAAGGCTGTGCAAGAACTGAAGAGCTTCCAAGCACTGGATTGCTATAGACTGCGCGTTTAACAAAACACAATGTGAAAATGTGTTGTATACGACATATATGGTATTTTTTAACTCATTTCTCCTTTTCACTAATTTTATATGTGAAGTGCAAAGTGGAGTTCTAAGCCTTATCAAAAGAATGAGGAGAGACAAGAGTCAAGATCGACCAAGATTGATGAGGGAGTAAAGAGACTTGAAGGCATGGAATATATCCAAAGTGCTGGTTTCAGATGGGAGCACATGGAAATTAATGATCCAAGTACCAGAACCATGACCTAGGAATAGGGTTTAGGGGTAGTATTATAGGCTTTTAGTTTGGTGCTAGGAACATACGAGCACAGGTTTAGAATCCTATGATGTATAGTGTACTTCTACTATTGTTGTTATTATTAGTTATTACTATTGATACTATATCACTATGCTACATTGTTGTTGTCAATGTTGTTCTTTTCACTACTCGGATTGGGGTTTCTCTCTAGCATACCCCAAATTGGTTGGGATTAAAGGCTTTGTTGTTGTTGTAGAATTGCTACAACAGATTTCTGATTTTCAGGAAGTTGTACATCAAATTATTACTCTTTTCTAATGGGCAGTCATTTGAGAGGTAAATCTCAAGTGCAGAAGTACAAATTTTCTTTCCAGGTGGGGGTGGGTACTGACCTGTAGCCTTGGCATAGTAAAGTAGACTTCACCACCCGATTCTCGGTTGAACTTTTGAAACTCGTATAGGTTGGCTTTGAGAAGCTCACAGACTATAAGCAAGTGTTCCTATAACAGTTTTTCACAAAAAAAAAAAATAATGATAAGAATTGATAATTAAATAATCGATAAATACGAACTAGTGCTCCTACCAAATAGATTGACAAGGATCAAGTTGTATACTTGAATAAAGGCACTACCACATTTACTATTCAATATAGAGAATCAGGGAAGGAACATAACATATAAATCCAACGAGAATTATATGAACCACTAACAATTGTGGGATAGACCTAGGTTAAGGAATAGTTGGGATTTTAATTTGAAAGAACAAATTATATACCTGATAGTAAAAATAATCGTAGAGGCGTAAGAGATGGTATCTGTCTGCAGGGTCATGCTTATTCACATACTTCAAGAGCTTGATCTCATCCAAGCTTTGGTCAAAAAAATCTTTGTTATTTTTGATAATTTTGACACAGACATCCATGCCGGTATGTAGGTCATGTGCTTGTATGGCTTTGCTGAATGCAGCTGAGCCCAAATACTCGGTCACGTGATAGCGACCTGCTAAGACTGAATTCAGAACCACATGGAAGTTCTTGTCTTCTTCAAACCCAGTTCTGTGAATTTAGGTTTAGAAAAAGAGGTGAAAAATAGTATAATGTTCTCAAGTTATTAGGGTTTGAGATTGCATATAGACTGCAATAGACTGCAATGGACTATGCCCAAGTTAGCAAATATAAAAAGCATCTAAAACTTCAACTAGGTGAAGAAGGCATAACTTCTGATTTTGGAAAGTAATCATCCATGCCCCCATCAAACACCAAAAGAATCATGTAAATAATATATAGTTGAGCAAGAATATTGTACTTTGCAAAGCACATGCTTTGTGATTTTAGACTATTGGATTTCTTGTCAAAATTATTTTTACTGCAAAGGGTCCAAAATCCAACGGCCTAAAATCACAAAGCGCATGCTTTGCAAAGTACAATAGCCTTGCTTGAGTAATGCCTCGCTGCGCGCCTATGCATTACTTATTTATTGTTAGTGAAATTAGAGAAAACTCACTAACTCTATGCGAATAAATTTTATCTTTACGTCTCCATCCTTTATCATGAATTATGATCTGTTATACATAACAGAGAAGACCAATGCCCCCAATATTTGGACATATGCAAAAGAGAAGGCATTACCTATTTTTCCGGTGCACAATTTTAAGATTGAATGTCTCAAACTCTTCCTCTTGCGCCTTAATCTGCCTAACTTGTTCCTGAAGTGCAGCCACTTCTTCATCCTCCATAGCTGCAGCCCCTGCCTCTTCTTCCTCTTGTATTTTCTTCATATCCTCAGCCTCATCAAACCCATCATTCGAGTCGGATGAACCTGATTGGGTACCGGAACCAACCTGTGCCGGCGACGAACTCTCACTCTCCTTCTTGCGCCATCTGGCAAGCATATCCTCAGATGAGACTATCATACCATTATTTCCACACTCATCCAGAGTATTATCAGCGCCTCCAACAAGTGCAGTTGTCTTATTATCCTTACTCGAAGGAGAAGGGAAAGAGAAGCCGCTATCAGCAAAGCCAGGCGCCAACGGTGGTAACATTCTTTTTTTAGACCGGTTCATATTGAGCTTACTGGGCTGTGGGTCGCGTCTACTACTTATGCTCACACTGTCTGCTTCACTGCTTCCTCCAATCAAACTCTCACGCACCTCACTGCCCACATCAGCTGTGTCACTGCTTGGGCCCACGCCAATCGACCGCACTGATCCATGATGTTCATCCTCCACCCCAAATGGGTCATGCTCGTCAGGCTGGGGGCCATTACCCAGAAGCACCAGTTCATTGCTCTGTGATACAAATCCCTGCCAAACAGGCTCTGCATGCATTAAATTCAACTCTTCGGTGTCCATAAGCTGACCGTCGTACTGAGCAATCAGTTCATTTTCACCAGGTCCGGCAAACATCGGGCCCTCAGAGTGGTATGAATCCTCATCAGCATAAGAATTATCATCGGTATCCTTGGTGGCGGTATTTTGGTCATTTCGAGTGGTGGGATCAGGGGAGGGCTTTTCAGTGTCGCTGGGGTAATCAATTTCATGGGCTAGAAACCAGGGCTCATCTTCAATTGGTTGGCGCATGTAGCCAACATCTTCGTCATCATCATATTCATCCGAGTCCCAGTAATCATTTGGGTAGTCAAGGGAATCATCCCCAATTGTCGCAAATCCAGAAACAAGATCAGACGCATCCTCGGTAATCCCCTGGCTGACAGAGAGCCAACTGGCTCCTATCATCCGCTTTCCTCCTGGTAGCATTCATTAACAATTTTAGAGGTTGGTTGGTCTATTTTTTCATAATTGTTGTAAGAGTACTTATTCGAGATCTTATGACTAAACAACTACCCACTAGAAACAGTTACATCTATTAACAAATATATGTTATGGTATGGGTATAAACCAGTAACTATATGGATAGTCCATTGTGTAATCTAAACAGCTCTTAAACTTTGGTAATCAAGTAGAATTAAATTAAATGACAGAAACATGTTTTATATGGTATTTCAAACCAAACTAAATCATTTCAAGAACTTTTAGAAGTAGGGTTAAAAGTAATCGAAAAAGAAATTCAAATCACACAAGATACCTGAAGAACTCATCTCCTGGCCAATTGGTACATCAAGAAAAGAACCAATCATAAAAGCATTATCATCAGACTTTTCTAATCCTGATTTAATCGTCTTCTCCTCCTCCCAATTCATGCTAACCAGTTTATCTTCAGACTTGAGCCTAACAGGAGGCAATCTTGGAAAGTCCTCTTTTTGTGTTGTGCAAATCAGAGGTAGCTCAAAGGTACCCAGAGTACTATTCCCCTCATTAGCATCCCCCTTCTTCTTCTTCCCTTCTCTCCTTCCATCAGAGAATATACTGGAAGATGCATTATTAACATTGTCTCCTGAGAAGGACAAAACAGTCTTGACTGCACATCCGTTTAAGAGCTCATCTCTCTCAGAGAGAGAGTTTGAGTTCGAGTTTGCGTTTGAGCTTTTATCCTCTAGTTTAGTTTTCCCTCTGACTATTCTGCGCTCTTCAGAGATTAAGAGATCAGCAAAGTTCTCCATAGTGTTGTTGGAAATGTTATAGTTGTATGGGTAGAGATCCCCTTGATTTACAAATGGCATGGAATTTTTAAATTCTGAGCCATTGTTTGAGACTTCAATTTCTTTCACAATGTACTCCTTGGAGAGGTCCTTTGAACTATTGCTAATAGCGATCAATCCATCATCTTCATCTGCCATGACAGTTGCTTCGTGTTTCTTAAAATCTGAACTAGGGTTAGTATCCAAACAGAGGTCGGGGCTACCATTGTGACCAGTGAGCTCACCTCGCAAAGCTGCTTCAGCTTTTGCAAACCGGTTTTTGCGAAGAAATTCTAGCACAAGGTCAATTGATTCTGCCATTTCTAACTAGGATTCTGTTTGGTGACAGAGAAATCAGAGAGTGCTTAGCATAATACTGGATCAACTCAACTGGTTTCCCTGGAGACCATTTGAAGACCCTTAACTCGGCTCACAATGAAGAAGTAAACGGCCAAGAAATAGTTGAACCAGCTCGAAATGTAACAAGACCTCTCCAATTATGCAAGGCTGAAATCAGTGATACAAGTATCTGCAAAGATCAAATCAAAAGCACATGTAAGACACAATAGTTACCCGAACGAATTCTCAGACAAGTCTCCGGTATTATAAGTTTGTGAAACCAAGGGAGATCCAAAGAACCTTACCGCTGGAAATGCTTGATGCAGTCGCCAAGCATTTGAAGGAGAAACCCTAGAGAAACAAATCAAAACAGAAAGAGAAGGCGATACAGATACGGATCGGACGGAGAGATTAATGGCGGATTTTGTGCTGGAGCGAAAGAGGCATTGAAAGAGAGAGAGAGGATACTACGGAGATTTTCTACGCCGGCGCTAAGCTTCGCTCTTCCCCGGACACCTTCCCCAATATCTCACGAGTAAGAGAGAGAGAGAGAGAGATTGATCGGATGATCCAGGAGCACGAGCTTGAGGAGAGGCGTGTCTATCACCGATTTGTGGGGTCAGCTAGGTATCTGTGTTGTGGGTCCCAGATCAGAAAATAATAATTTGAACTTGAGGAATCCGAGATAAGAAAAAGGAGCTTTTCCATCAAATTTATATTTCGGTACTACTTTTCAGTAATAATCTATAAAAATTTGGATTTTGTTTCTTTCGCAATTGTTAATTGAATACTCCATTTTTAGATACAACCGTTAGCAATATCTAGGTGCATATTTGAATCCTTCAGTTCTAACTTCTTATTCTTCAAATATCTTAATTTGGTTTTCGTTTTGAATTGTAGCTGTCTTAATATATATGTTCAGAAAATAAATACTTATATGAACACCTCAGAAAACAATTTTCGCACTCTTGTTAAATTCTTAATAAACAAACGGTTTTCACATAGGCGATCCAACGGTTACAATTAACTCGTAAACAAATCAGGATTTTAATAGAGAACAAGCTTTGGCATTATCAAATATAACTTGTAACTGCATAAATTTAGAAATGGACATGAAGTTGTTAAACATTCCAAACGAAGATATTGTCATTATTTTAAAATAAATAGAGTAGACAGAAAGTTCACATAAATCTCAAATATTTATAAAGAAACAAAACTGATAAATTCATAAATTGACTTCCTAAATAGTTCTCATAAACTTATCATGCATCTTAGAATCCACGCTTAGTTATTCCATGCTACACACTTGCTATGCATATTTAATGATTGTAAAGTGCGCAATGAGTGACATATTAACACCACAATATCTAAGAATTTTGATAAATAGACAAATTTGATTGTCGATTTTGTAAAGAAAAAATAACATAATAACATGCGCGAGAGAGAACAAATCCGATAAAAAATAATTATGATGTACAAATTAATTTATTTATCAAAATCCTTAAATGTTGTGGTGTAAATAAAAAAAAAGTAGTTGCGTTAATATCATCACCTGTGCGCAATTGTCAATTAGATAATGTACACTTGTTTTATTGATCAAAATACCCACAAAACAAATACTTGAAAATTGCATAATGCATTATAATTATGAAATAATATATATTATTGAATAATAATAAACACTTGTCTATTTTAATTTTTTAGTTAAAATATATATTATCGGTGTTTTGAGCTGAAAATTTTAACATACATAAAAATAAAAGTTTACAATGTTCATTTTGCAAGTCAGTTATGGATATATGCCTAAACAATAGTACCAACTCACTCCGTATTACACAGAGGATTTGGGTAATTTGTTTTAATTTTTACTGATACTGATTTTTTTTTAAATGTCATAATTGTTTGGGCCTCCGCATTATGTGTTGCCCATTACCATTAACGTGCATTTTGTGGGCCCACATGTGAGTGACGTGTCCTCCTCGGCCCTCGGACGACCCAGAATGTTTCTCTAGGGTATTGGGCCTAAGTACATTTTTACTCCAGTTGTAAAATAACGGACTCATCCATTTTTCTCAAAGCATCCATCCATGGCCCATGGCCCATGGGTAATGGGTTTAGAGTTTCAGTTTAGACTTTAGCGACTCCGCTAGAGTAGGACCCACTCGCAGAGGCTTTGTTTTTCTAACGGAGGATTAATTAATTAAGTAATATATTAATTAATGTGCGGTGTGCCTGGAAGAGGAGAGCACAGGACGCATCTGAAGCAGCACATGCACATTTCTCGTTGCAAAGAAAATTACATCTATTCTCACATTTCGTCGACTAGCAGTAGATGATGTAAGATTCATAATTGGTCAGTTCAGGTCCTTCAAGAAACGTCCTCTAGTTTCGTAAACAAATGTAAATTGTGAGCGTGCAAAGAACTATTCGTTTGTTTCTCACTTTCTCTCATCACGAAGTTACTGAAAATTTTATAAATTAAACTATAAATAATGACAAAGTTAGTCACTCGTGGCCTCGTGCCATCGTGCGGCAGCGGGCTCGACTGAGATAAAGATACTGGTTTTTAAAACGGGTTTAGTACTTAAAAACTGGCTCCTTTTCGGGTTTGTTTGAAATAGGTTAATAATTTCTTGGTACCAACTAATTTTTATAAGTTGTTGTTAACAATGATCATTTGTATCATGTCAAAAAGATAGAGATATTTTGTTTTCGTTAGATTTTATATTAGTTTTCACGTAATTTAAGCTTTTCAATTGATATTTTCATCAAATGGCGTTAATATAATTGTAAATTTCATGCCATTTTCATAAAACAGTGAAACTTAGATCAAATTCGATAAAAGATTTTTGTACAAATGTGTTTTGTGTATTGATTTTTATTTATTTATCACATTTGAAGTTATGTAGTTGTCAAAATTATCAACTAATTTCATTGTGATTTTCACCAATTTAAATAACAAGGAACAATATCTGTGCTACTGTTTCTTTTCTCCAAAGAAAAAGGAGAGTGTAATGAAGCTCGATATTAAAGAAAGGGGAGGGAGAAGAGGACTAATAAATTTTGAAATAAAACACAAAAGATCGAAATCAGCGATATCGTTTCTTGAGAATTTTTCAAAGAAACAATGTTCCCGTAGTCCTTTTAGTTTCAATATTTTCTGCGGCAACTAGATCTGCAGTGAAAGAATAAAGGAACTCGCGTTAAAAAAAAAAAATACAACCAACCTGAATTGTGCTATTATGCTTTGCAAAGCGCGGCAAAATACGCGCTTTGCAATTGTGGATCATTGAATCACGCTTTGTGATTTGTATCAACATGATGATCAAAGATTCAATAGTTTCACAATCGTAGCACAACTCCAACCAACCTTTCCTTTTTCTTACAAATGTTTTTTGTTTTTCTAGAAGTGCAAAAAACTGAAAGACCCTGGCGCCTTTAAATATAACAGGTGCACTATTTCCCTTTTTTTAATATTGGAAACAATACATTAATTATAAAAAGGAAGAAAGATTATTTTGGAACTTCAGAAAATGGAAAAAATTCGAGTTGCGAATATCGGTCAATTAGAAAACACAAAAGATCGGTGTTTGCAAATTAATCTTTTGTATGCTGAACTTTTTATTAATAAAAATATTAAAATAATTTAATTTTAGTTGTGTTATATTTAGGTGATTTTTTTGTAATAATTTCAGTTGCGTTTGTTGAAAATGTAATTAGTTTTTTTTTATCGTAGCACTCAATCGAGATGTAGATATTTGAATCTACTTCAATCGAGTCGAGTCTGATTTGTGATCGTAGGCATGTGCATCTCAAATTTGGAGCCATCTTCAACTTATGTCTTAATTAGTAAATTTTTATCACGAGTTTGCGTCAGAATCAATTTTGAATTGTTCGTTCCTCTGATCACAAATCAGGCTTGACGCAACGGAAGTAGACTCAAATATCTACAGCTCGATGGTTTGTGACGATAAAAAAATAGTTACCATACCGACGAGCGTAGTCGAAGTTTGTAGAAAAAATACTAATCATACTTAATATTTTTTTACAACAACTTCGGCTACACTCGTCATGACTGTAATTAGTTTTTTTTATCATCACAAGCCATCAAGTTGTAGATATTCGAGTCTACTTCCATCGCATCGAGTTGATTTGTGATCGGAGAAATAAGCAATTCAAAATTGATATGACGCAAACTCGTGACAAAAAAATACTAATTAAGACATAAGTTGAAGATGAAGTCAAATTTGAGATGCACATTCCTCCGATCACAAAGCATACTCGACGCGATGGAAGTAGACTCAAATATCTACCACTCGATGGCGCGTCGATAAAAAAATTAATTACAGTCCCGACGAGTGTAGCCGAAGTTTGTAGAAAAAATACTAATCATACTTAATATTCCTTTACAACAACTTTAGCTATGCTCATTGGGACTATAATTAATTTTTTTATCGTCGCAAGCCATCGAGCTGTAGATATTCGAGTCTACTTTCATCGCGTCGAGTCTGATTTGTGATCGAAGGAATGTGCATCTCAAATTCGATTCTGACACAAACTCGTGATAAAAAGTTACTAATTAAAACATAAGTTGAAGATGAAGTCAAATTTGAGATGCACATTTCACCGATCACAAAATCGAACTCGACACGATCGAAGTAGACTCGAATATCTACAGCTTGATGACTTGCGATCGTAAAAACAACTAATTACAGTCCAAATACAACTAAAGTTGTTAAAAAATTACCTAAATATAACCCAACTAGAATTAAATTATTAATATTTTTTAGGAAGCGACTAACTGTCCCCCTTACAAGCCCCCCTTACACGCCCCCCATATAAGTCTTTATACTCAAATGTGTCTTTATATTTTTTAGTATAAGTCTTTATACTAAAAAATGATTATCATTGCATTTGTTCAATAAATTATTGATACAAAGAATTAAAAATAATTTATCATTGCATTTGAGTGGGGGAGCGCGTAAGGGGGACAGGAACTGGGGGGACAGTTATATTTACTCTATTTTTTAATGAAAAATTCGATGAACAAAAGGTTGATTTGCGTAAAAATATCAAAGTTTTAATGATTGGAGTTCGCAATTCCGACTTTTTTTATTTTTAAAAATAGTGGTTATATTTTCAGAGTTGCAAAAAAAAAAGAGATATTTAAAATGAAACTTACGAATTTGTAAAAATAAGAAGGTCTTATAGAAAAAGTTGCATGCATCTTTAAAATAGACTAAGAGATATTTGATATATGATGAGATTCGATACAAACTCATCATAAAATTGATGTCCTACCCACTTTATATCTCACATATTCTAAAATTAGAAAAGTTGGCCACTTTTGCAAGAACAAATAATTGTGATTGAATTTTGATCATAAAATAATACTTCTATGTTGTATTCAATCAAGGAGAGAGAATAGATTCTCCTATGTGAATGCAAAATGCATTCTTAGTCATCTCCATTTGCAAAATCATTTAAGTCTCTACATAATACTCATATTTCTACTATTTACTCAAAATTATTTCAGACTCGTACAATTCTGAACGTAAGACGCAATAAACGTAACGTAAGTGAGCATTTGCGTTTACTACATTTAACTGAACACAATCAAAATCGTTTGCGCCTTACGTTTCGTTTAACAAACGCAACAATTTTTTTGTGTTTAACATTGCGTCACGACCAGTGGCGTAACCAAAAAAATTTTGAGGAGGGAGCCTCACTAAATTTTTATGATATAAATTTTAAGCATGTTGCACAATTAAATAATAAAAAAGTTCAACAATTATCAATTATCATAATCCGTACATTAAAAGAAAATATATAATAAAAACATTAGATTAAGTAGCACAACACTTAATTGAAGAAAATTTCTTCATATCTTGAAGCCAAAATGAAACATCAAAAACCTATATAGAAAAAAAATGAAGAAACATATTATAATGAATTCATATATCAAATCATAATAACTAAAAAATTAATTAGAAAACATACCACTAATTATTAACTTCAGATAGCTGAAATTTTCGAGTCTTCATGTTTTGAAAACGTTGCAAAATCCTTTCATCATCAATAGCAGCGAAAATCTCTCTCTCAATATAGCAAACCATATTGTCATTCATCCATTTATCACCCATCTTATTGCGCAACTCGGTCTTGATGATTTTCATTGCTGAAAATGCCCTTTCAACCGTTGCTGTTGCCACAGGTAAGATCAAGACCAACTCAATGAGACGATATACCAATGGATAACACACATGTCTTTCGGTTTGAACCATTAGAATAGCCAAAGTTGCAATATCATGACAAGCCAAAAATTCTGAAGAATTTCTCACATCGGTAATGAATGTGCTGAGTTCACTTCTTAAAAATGTACAATCAACGAGTGAGAAGTCAACAGAATAAATACTAGCAAGTTCAAGAAGTTTCTCATGATCAAATTTAGAGAAAGAGTCCTTGGGATCAAGACTCGAGATGCATTTCAACAAATTAGTAGATGCTTCACTAAATCGTACATTCATCTCAACAAGAAGAGAGTCAAGAACAACCAAGAAAATATCAACATGGTAGCGATGTGAGAACTTTATCATTTGACCATCACGCCTTGAACGACCTCTTGCAGGTACTTTGTCATCCATATTGGGCACAGGAATTTTCATCTTCAAACAAAAACCCTTAACTTCTTCTAATAGTTCATCATATCCATTGTCCCTCATTTGTTGCAAATTTTTTTTTGCAACCACAATCAAATCAACTGCACGAACGATATTCTGATCTTTCCTTTGCAATGCATGTGATAACTCGTTAGTACAACCCAAAATATTCCGCATTATATGCATTATGAATGCAAATTCAAAGCTCTCCATTTTCTCTATCAAACTTGGAAAAAAATAACTCATTAGTACAACCCAAAATGTTTAGCATTATTGGCATTATAAATCCAAATTCAAAGCTGGTCAATTTCTATGTCAAACCTGCATTTGTGGTCTTTTGTGTCGGATTAGTTGCATCATCACTCACATTGTCCAAAACAGTCAATACTGAGTCCCACATTGCAAAGAGGCGAACCAAAGTCGTGTAATGCGAACCCCATCATGTATCACCTGGTCTTGCAAGACTAGTTTCTTGATGTTTCCCTCTTCCTGGAAAAATATCACCACTTTCTAATTCCATCACAATCTTGTTATGATGAGCTTGAAGTAACTGATCCCTTCTTTTGCAAGAGGCACTTACAGTGTTGACAATTAAAGTGGTATAGTTAAAGAAATCAGCTACAAATGAACTACACTTTGCAACAGCAACTGATGAGCGAAACAATGGATATAAAATGCATGAGGATTTTCATTCAAAATTCGTCTTTGTAGTCCATTAAATTCTCCTCTCATGTTTGAGGCACCATCGTATCCCTGTCCTCGTAATCTAGAGATAGATAAACCATGACGAGCAAACAAACCCTCCGATGCTACTTTTAATGAAGATGCAGTGGTATCAGAAACATGCTCAATACCAAGAAATCTCTCAATCACTTGTCCAGTCTTATTCACAAACCTAAATAGAAACAACAATAAAGTTAATAACATTACTGACAATAATAATAATAATAACACTTGGAAGTATTCATTACTAACCTCACAACCATAGCCATTTGCTCCTTTATCGACGCATCACGAGACTCGTCAATCAATACAGCAAACAACTTATCTCCAAGCTCATTAAGAATGACAAGTGATGTCTCTTGTGCACAAGCTTTCACCATATCTTTTTGTATGAGCGGAGAAGTCATTTGATTATTCCCAAGAGCATTTTCATAAAGCATTTTAGCAACTTCGGGATTTTTTTCTTTATACCAGTTCAACAACTCCAAAAAGTTTCCCCTGTTGCTAGAACTAGAAGTCTCATTATGTCCACGAAAAGCAAGAGCTTGCAATAGAAGAAATCTTGTAACATGTAAAACTGAAGTAAGGCGAACTCGATATGCAATCTCGGCTTCCTTGCTATGTGTAGCCAACACATGTGACACACTCTGTCTCTGATTTTTGAAATCATGACAATCTGTCTTGCCTTATTGTGGGAAGAATTTACTCCACCAACATGTTCCTTGAATGTATCCAATGCATTCTTCCAATTTTTAAACCCGTGTCGTGTGAATGCTTCATATCCAAATCTTTCACCCCTTCCTGGTTGCTTGAAAAGATAACAATAAAAACAATAGGCAGAATCCTTTTCCATACTATATTCTAACCAATCAAACTTCTTGAATCATGATTCTTGAAAACTCCTTAAACGGTCTCCTTGTTGTTTAGGAGGAAAATTATGGTCAATTGGTTGAGTTGGACCATTCAACAAGTATGCTCTTCTGACTTGATCTCTAATTTCCTTATCATACTCTTCAATTGGTTTGCGAAGCCCCGAATCGGCAATTATGTCACTCGCATTAAACTCAACACGTGCTTTCTTTTGCGAATTTTTTTCAATTTCATTGTTGTTTGACTTAGGTTTGTAATACTTCTCCATTCCTGTAATTCTAATTATCAATTATCAAAGTTAGAAATACATAATTGTCCACAAAATTCAACTAAATTCTCATAACAATAAATAACCCTCATAAAATTTTAATAGGAGAAATTAATTAAATCAAGCAATAAAATCAATTTCGGCTGTTTGGTACCTTTTCGTTTTTTGTCATTTTTTTTTGTTTCTCATGTTTGACATTGACGCTTGTTGTTTGAGACCATTGGATTGCTTTTTTGAATACAAGAAATCAAATACATTCATGAATCATGATATTGGTAATGGTCAACTACTCACATGTTGCCTAGCAGCCTAGGTGCCTACGGGCTTCATTTCAATCAAACAAAAATATTTTGTTCCCTACTCCCTAGGTCTAGCCGTTCCTTTTAGAGGACAGATGTCTAGGTGTTTTGCACAATGTTAAAACAAGAAATTATAATATAGGTTTAGAGATTACTAGACTAGGGTTTAGACTTACTACAGACTTGGTTTTTTTTTTACGATATCCTGAATTCCTGGTAGATGTCAGATGTGCAGAGACGCAGAGACGCAGAACGCAGAGTACTTGGTCTTGAACGGAACGAAACGAGAAGAAAAACAATACGAAACCCTTCGCGTTCGTCAGTTCGTGCAGCGGTGCGGCAAATCGCGTCTTCACAAGGACAGCGAAGAGTAATAAAGAATTGAAAAAAGTACTTTAGTATTCTCTGATTATTTTTTAGAAAACCCTAAGAAAATTTTAAATTGAGAAGAGGGCCCAATTTTTTTTGTCAATAAGACCTTATAGAATGTTATATATCAAGACCAGGGCCTGGGCCCAGGTGTGCCCCCCCACTAGATCCGCCCCTGATCACGACTAGTGTAGTGCTAACGAGGCGGGCGGGCGGGTTTGGGAAACGGGTCGGACGGGGGGCGGGTGAGACGGGTGACGGGTCGACGGGTTGGACGGATTACGACGGGCGGGTTGGGACGGGTGGGTTTGGGAAGAGTGACCCAAACCCGCCCTTAGACCCGTCGGGTCAAACGGGTCGGGCGGGCACAGGTTTTTTTTTAAATATTTGAAATAACTCCAAAAAACTCCAAAAATTGAAATAACTCCAAAAAAATCTTAAAAAATTCACAAAAAATCTAAAAAAAATCATATTTGAAAAATTACAAATGAATTTAATTTTTTTTATAAAAAAAATTTCTTTTTTCAAACTCGTAAATCCAAAATAATTCAAAGACATATAAGTTTTTTTAAATCCGAATATAAAAAAAAGTGAATAAAATTCAAAAAATTTCGAATTTTAACCGTTGGCGGGTCAAACGGGCGGGCGGGACGGGTCAAACAGGCGGGTCGGGTAGACGGGTCGGGCGGGACGGGTCAAACGGGCGGGTCGGGCGGGACGGGTTCTGACACAGGTTTAGAACGGGCGGGTTTAAACGGGCGATTTTTCAAGGGCGCCACCCAAACCCGCCCTTTGACCCGCACCCGCGACCCGTCCGGGTTCAACGGGTTTGGTCAACGGGCGGGTTGGGCGGGTAAAAGGCGCGGGCGGGGCGGGGCGGGCGGGACCCGTTTGGGTTTTAGCACTACACTAATCACGACACAATGAAACGTAAAAACGTGTAAACGATGTTGCGTTGACAGCCCTAACAAAACATGTGCTTTACAATTTTAGCCATTGTGTTTCTTGTGAAAAATATTTTTATTACAAATAATTGAAAATTTAATGTCTAAAATTACAAAGATGCCTCGCTTTATTATATTATATAGTCCCTCTACCAATGACCAATCATATACTACCGCCCATAATCAGTGTTTGTCTATCGCTACCAGGCATCTCTCGTTTTAGAACGAGGAAGTAAAATCTTGCTCAGATCGCCGGAGCTCGGATCTAGGAGGCGTATATGGGGGAGCCGTCACCGGACGACGCGGTGGTGTTCGTGGGGGTGTCGTTAGTGCTCGGTATCGCTTCACGCCACTTCCTCCGTGGTACACGTGTCCCTTACACGGTCGCTCTTCTCATTCTCGGCGTTACAATGGGATCACTCGGTACTAGCTTTGTTTTGAATTCTGATGGATTTAGTTTGGACTTGTTGAGCAATACTGTTTATTTTCAGTCCTGTTTTGGTGCTTAGTCTATATTTCGTTATGTGAACTTCATCCCAATTTTTATACTTCAAAAAGTGAGATCACTCAGATTACAAAAGATACCGAGAGCAGAGTCGAAGGAGGAGAATATTACAACGCAAATTCTGTTTGTGTTGATTCTGATTCCGAATTTGGCTTTTTTGGTCTTCCTGGCCTCATGGGACTGGGAGCATCTAGTCGCAACAGAATACCTCTTTTGGCTTGGCGTCAATTTTATGCACACACCCTCAGAATAATGATTTATTAGGTGTTCTCCGTAATTTTTTTTTGGTTCTCCTTCAATCTGATGTTCATACAAAGATCGAAGTATGAATTCAAGTTTCATTTTAATTTGGTGTTAGTTGTCTATATTTATAAATTGAGATACTGTAGAGAATATGAATTCACATTATCTATTTTCATAAATGGTGATATCGTCCATTTATCATCTATATCATTCTATAGAAAAAAAACATAAAAGTGGCGTTTTTTATCTTCCATTTTTCATATCATATAATATCTTATCCTTTTAAGTTCACCTTGAATTTGTGTGTGTGTGTATTTGCAGAATACGGCACATCTACTGGATTAGGCAAATTGGGGTCTGGCATCCGTCTTTGTTAGTCCTTTTTAACTTTTCCATTGTTACCTCTCTATAATTGGGGTTAACACACTCTTTCATTCTTCTTCTCATCACCTTTTTTCTTTTATAAAAAACTGAAATATAAAGATACTGCTATGCAGGGGCTAACATAAATCCAAATCTCCTTTTGTCCGTTTTTCTTCCTGCTCTTCTCTTTGAAAGTGCTTTTTCCATGGAAGTTCACCAAATAAAGGTTTTATCTTCTTTACTTCTCTACCATCCTTTGCTCCTTTTGTTTTTAAATGAGTCATTGATTTATTGTTTTAGAATTCTCCCTTGTTGGATGTAGAAGTGCATGGTGCAAATGGTGCTATTGGCTGGACCTGGTGTACTTATATCGACCTTTGTTCTTGGAGCCGCACTAAAGGTGCATACACAATACTTATTTTAATCTGATCAGTACAGGACCTAGCAGCACCTTTTCACTCAAATCATACCACTTCTATCAACTAGAACTAGATGCTTGTTTTATGTCTAGTAATGTTTAGTATGCTCTATGACATATTGAATGGTAAATTTGACAGGTAATGTGGGCCCTGTAAACTCTAAGAAAAGGAGGCAAGATTTTGATTCTTACCTGAAAGTTCTATATTTATTTTGTAACTTTAGGCAGCTTTTCCATATAACTGGGATTGGAAAACCTCACTATTGCTTGGTGGGCTCCTTAGTGCGACTGATCCTGTGGCTGTTGTTGCGCTACTAAAGGAGCTGGGTGCCAGTAAAAAGCTCAGCACAATTATCGAGGGAGAATCCTTGATGAATGATGGGTATGGTTTAATAAATATAATGTTTTGTAGCAACACCTCTGTTCTCATCTTTTTTGTTGAATGTGGGAATTTCATACCACTGCTGTTTAACTGTTCTCTCACTCTTTCAATACTTCTATTCGAGGTTGGGTAGATTTTAATTTGAACTACTCCAATCAAATTGACAGTACCGCATGTAGGATATTTATTGTTTTTCTAGAGGTGTATGTGACATTTTGTGTATATCAAACTATAGGTAACCATGTTTGAAAATGCTGCATGGTGCATATGCGGCATGCATATGTGTATTATGGTAATTCACAAACTAAATCAATTTGTTTAACAGTTTTAATAAAAAAAAATACACTAAAATAGTAATATAATCTTAGATTTATTAAATTATGAATGTCCTATTGTCAACTTTATATGCCTAATATGATGGAAAATATTAAAAATTAGAATTTGTTGTTGAATTTGGGTGCATGCTCTTATGCATACGGTTATATGCAGCATAAGCATATGCGGACAATGCGGCCACATTTTAAAATACACTTTTTAATATATTCTTCCATCTTCCATCTGACAATTTTCAGTTTACTTGTTGATTCAAATTCTAAATTCAAAGGTATTTAACTTTTTATGTTTCATTTGTAGGACTGCTATTGTTGTTTATCAATTATTTTATCAAATGGTGTTAGGCCAAAGTTTCAGTGCCGGTGATGTAATAAAGTTCCTTTCTCAAGTCTCCCTTGGCGCGTACGCCTCTCTCTCTCTCTCTCCTTCTCCCTGTCACTTGCTTTGGTGAAGGCTCGAACCTGTACAATATGGGGTGTACCAGACAACAGTATCTTACTTTCCTATAGATAGATAGTTCACAGTCTGTATATATAGACCCCAAGTAAAACAACTATGAATGGTTAAACAGAAAAGGATTGCTCATGTATATTTGCTAAGCAAATGCTTGTTTCCGTACTGGGACTATTTTCCATATTACTGGCACAAAGAATTTTTTTCCCATAATTCTTTTTCATGTCTATCAGAGTGGCAATGGGTCTAGCATTTGGCATTGCATCTGTGTTATGGCTTGGCTTCATTTTCAATGACACTGTAATAGAGATTGCACTTACACTTGCTGTCAGTTACCTTGCATTTTTTACTGTTAAGTCATCTCTTCTTCCTCAACTGTTACTCTTTTGCCATTTTCTTTTTATTTTTTTTGGGATCCTATGTCTTGTTTTTGTTATATTTTATGGACTATGGATACCTTATAAAGTTATAATAGGTCTCTTTTGGACAAATATGATAATATAAAGCTAAAAGTCTCTTGATTGGGGTGCTGATACAGGATCCCAAGCCCCCCCCCCCCCCACCCCCACCCTATGAGTATGTGCCCTCACACAAAAGTGGGACCCACAGCCATAGGCAGTGCGGAAAATGGAGGGGCAAAATAAAGGGCTTCAAGATGCAGCTGAGGTTTCTGGTGCATGTCAGTTTAATTGTTCGCTTGTTCTATTTGCATGTCAGTTTTGAAGATCAATTGAACTAAAGATAAAAAAAAAAATAAGAAAACAGCACTTCCAAGAAATTAGGAGCATTTAAGGAACAACTAACATATACTAAAAACTATTGCTGTCCTATTAACGTTGCAGGCGCAAGATGCAGCTGAGGTTTCTGGTGTATTGACTGTTATGACTTTAGGGATGTTAGTGCCATTTCTTGCATCACTTTTTGATCATCTAAATATATGTTACATACATTTCCTATAACTATCCATCCTGTTTAGCGCTAAAAGTGTTGCATGTATGTTGTGTATATATAACTTCTATATTTTATTTCTCTACAATTTTTCCTAGGTTTTATGCTGCTTTTGCAAAAACTGCTTTCAAGGGTGATGGCCAACGAAGTTTGCATCACTTCTGGCAAGTGCTTTGATGATTTATATCAACTATACTCGATTCCTAGTCATATAGGATATTTCTTGTTACTTTGAGGCCCACCTAGATTTGTTGCTATACGACTACTGCAACATTCTTTGTCACTAACAAAACATATTGTTCTATAGTGGTGGTGCAACGGTAGTTATTAGACACTGTTGCCTTCTCTTTGTAGATTTCTGTAAATAATATTATTACATTGCTCACTTTCATTTATTCATTAATAATTTTTTTTTTCTAATTTAACTTTTCAGGGAGATGGTGGCTTACATTGCCAATACATTAATATTTATTCTGAGGTACTGGCTAATCTGAACTACCCCTTAAAAATGAGGTACTAACTATTAAGAACCATGATTAGTAATATTGTTTTATTCAATGTCCAATTTTCAGTGGGGTGGTTATTGCAGATGGTGTACTGCACAATGATAGTCATTTCGAGAGACATGGTACAGTCTTTATTACATGAAGTCATGAACTAAAACAAAGCAATCAAATAAGGTTTTCACGAGGAATCTCAAGTTTCAGAAATCCATTTTTTATTATAATATTTTGGACACGTAAATACTTGAGTAGAAGATATGTTTTTAACAAATGATAAATAGTCAAGCAAAGGAATTTGCAGAAATGGCTTTTAGTAAATTCAAGGTGATTAACTTCTTTAGTATTGAATGACGGATACATGTAAGAAAGGGCGTTACATTGAATTATTAGTATTCTTCAGTCTAACCAGAAATATTTCATACATTCCTGCAAAACAAGAAATCGTATATAAACCTGACCGAAAAGGGTGTCATATAAACTCTCGTGGATCACAACAGATATCAGTGTAATTGCATCTGTTGCATCCAACGATGCACAAACAACCACTATTTGCTACTTCAAGGAAGGAGAATTGTATGGATATCTTTCGTACATGAAGAAAAACCAAACGAGAAGTACAAACAATGCGTTTTTGCATTTATATATGGATATATTTTGAAGATTTTATATGGATATATTTTGCTACTTCAAGGAAGGAGGATTGTATGGATATCTTTCGTACATGAAGAAAAACCAAACGAGAAGTACAAACAATGCGTTTTTGCATTTTTATATGGATATATTTTGAAGATTCTATATGGATATATTTTGCTACTTCAAGGAAGGAGGATTGTATGGATATCTTTCGTACATGAAGAAAAACCAAACGAGAAGTACAAACAATGCGTTTTTGCATTTTTATATGGATATATTTTGAAGATTCTATATGGATATATTTTGCTACTTCAAGGAAGGAGGATTGTATGGATATCTTTCGTACATGAAGAAAAACCAAACGAGAAGTACAAACAATGCGTTTTTGCATTTTTATATGGATATATTTTGAAGATTTTACAGGAAAACATGTAACATTATGATGGCCTTTCTCGTAACTAAATTTTTAATATGAAATGGTCCCAGGATAAATTCTACACAAGTGAACTTTCTTTTGTAGATTCAGTTTATTAATGTTTTTACCCTTTGTTTATATTGTAGGCACTTCATGGGGTTATTTGCTTTTGTTGTATGTATTTGTCCAAGGTTCACGCGTGATAGTTGTGGCTTCCTTGTATCCATTGCTTAGACAATTTGGGTACGGGTTGGAATGGAAAGAGTCCTTAATTTTAATTTGGTCTGGGTTACGAGGCGCGGTTGCACTCTCTCTCTCCTTGTCTGTTAAGGTGGGTGCTTATTGCATATTGACCTCGTGCTGAATCAAGTATTTCCTGTTCCAACTGATTAGGCTTTGTTTGCCTTTTTTTGTCTAGTTATTTGCTCTTTGGTTTTGCAAGTACTGTTATTTTGTTGTATTAGGATGTCATTTACACATTTACATGAGTCTCTTGGTCAGAACAAGCTTGTCTCAAAGGAAGGAAAAAAATAATACTTTCATGTCTTTAGATTCTAAACTTGGGTTTAATTGTTTTTCTTAATAGAGAGAAAGTGACAATCCTGGCCAGACTTATCTCCGACCGGAAGTGGGAACACTGGTAGATAGTTCTAACAGCACTACATTTTTTTTTGTAACCTTTGTTGTGAGAGATCTTAATTTTATTCTTTGTTTTGTTTCTTTTCTTTAGTTTGTATTTTTCACTGGTGGAATTGTGTTCCTTACACTGATTGTGAACGGGTCGACAACTCAAATGTTGTTGCACCTTCTGGGGATGGATCGGCTTTCAGCTGCTAAGGTATGTACCTCTTTTTCTATCTGTCATAAATCATGCTATATAACAGTAGTATTTTTGCTAGATACCTGCTATAGTGGTCAAGTTTTCTGGTAGAGTTTATCAACAAGAACCAGCAGATTGCATTTGTAGTTCCTTCATTAAGAAAACTCACCAAATGAGATCTCAAGAAGCGGTGATTTTGTTTAATTGTGAATTAAGAAAAGGGGAAAATTGTAACTACCTAGATCACTTGTTGCAGATTAGGATTTTAAATTATACAAGATTTGAGATGATGAAGAAGGCGTTGGAAGCGTTTGGAGATTTACGGGATGATGAGGAGCTTGGGCCCGCAGACTGGCCCACTGTAAAGAAATATATCACATGTTTGAGCAATCTAGAGGAAGAGAGTTCGCATCCCCATGATGTACCCGAGAGTGACCATAATTTGCATAATATGAGCCTGAGGGACATCCGCGTTCGGCTTTTGAATGGTACTGCGATGAAAAATTACCTCAGTTTTGATGTTTGCATATACCCATTGCTTAAACTTTATACATACCCCTACTTTCCAATTTAGTTGTTTATTTATTGGTCTTGTTGTTGTTGTTGCTGCTGCTGACCTGCTGCTGTTCTCAAGTTCTAAATTAAATTTCTTCTTCTTAGATCCCTGACAAAAACTTTGAAAGCATGTTTATTGGGTACATTTTTGATCTTAGCCATCAATGTTCTAATTTCATATAGACACCGGACATCTAATTTCATTGTCACCAATGTGACACCAGTGACCATGACCACTGGATCTCTCCTCTTTCTTATCAATGGTAAAACTATAAACCCTTAATTCCTAATGAACATTGTTTGTTTCCTCAGATGTTCAATGTTAATACATGACAATCTTAGAGAGAAATATAATGGTAGAAGTATCTTTTAATAATAGAACCTTTTTTTTCTTTTTGCATATTGACATAATATATTTTTTTAGATTTACAGTTAATAGTCAAGAATCTCTATTTGCCTCTATTTAGGAGTACAATCAGCTTACTGGGTAATGTTGGAGGAAGGGAGGATATCACAAAACACTGCAAATATTCTGATGAGGTCAGTAGATGAGGAAATGGATCGAGTATCAACTGAACCTCTGTGTGACTGGAGAGGATTACAATCTAGCGTGCAATTTCCGACCCACTACAAATTCCTCCAGATGACCCGGCTGCCACGGAAGCTTGTCACTTACTTTACCGTTGAAAGGCTTGAGAGTGGTTGCTACATATGTGCGGCCTTTTTACGGGCCCACCGCATTGCCAGGAGGCAACTGTATGATTTCATTGGTATGTGTTTTCTAATTACTGTGTTGTCCTGTTTTCTATCATGCCCACCTGGACACAGACAAAATGAATTTATGTAACTTCATTTCTTGATTCGTTACTTATTTTCTGAAAAACTTTCTTATTAGGCGAGAGTGACATCGCAAGGAAAGTAATAAATGAGAGTATTGAGGAGGGAGAGGGAGCTGAGAAATTCCTGGAAGATGTTCGAGTTACTTTCCCTCAGGTCTGTTTTGTTATCCTGCGTGCCTGCGTGTTTGCAGTTGGTTTAAGTATTACTTCGTGAGTTGTATTTATCTTACTTGTACAATTTTTTTATGTAAAAATATCATGTCAGGTCCTTCGCGTTGTTAAAACTAGACAAGTAACTTACTCAGTACTGAAACACCTGAGTGACTATGTACAAAATCTGCAAAAGATTGGGTTGCTTGAAGAAAAAGAGATGTTCCATTTTGATGATGCTCTTCAGGTCCTCACATCTACTCAATTTTAATGAAGCTATTGCTTACACGCCCTTATAGATTTTCATTTCACCCTTTTTGGTTTTATTTATTTTGCTATTGATGAAATATTGAGCAGACTGACCTGAAAAAGCTCCAGAGAAATCCTCCGCTTGTAAAAATGCCGAAAATTGGTGAGCTTTTGCGTGCACATCCTTTGCTGGGTGCACTTCCTGATCAGACTAGATTGCCTCTGGAGGGTTCCACTAAAGAGACCATGAAACTACGTGGCTCAACCTTGTATAAAGAGGGTTCCAAGCCTAACGGTATTTGGCTAATATCAGTTGGTGTTGTGAAGGTAGATTTTCTTTCAAATATGCTATTCCAAGGGCTTTAAAAGCCTTCGCATACTGATCGCTATCATTTGCAGATAACCCCGTACTTGGTCATTATCAACACCCTTGATTCTTTTTGTTATTTGCAAACAAGCTAAATAGATATATAAAGTTCTAAGTCGAGAAAAAATGATTGATGTTATTAGCTTCACTGACTGAATCTAAATTATTTTTAAATATGCCATAATGTAATTGTTATTGGCATAATTACTAGTTTGGTGAACTGAAAAATGGACATCTATAGCGGGCACAAGTTTCTCGATAGTAAATATTTCTTTTCACACTAATTTGAGAATTTCAGTTGTATCTGAAAATTTATTATGGTATTTGCTACGAGAGAGGCATTGAAAATCATCTTCAGGGATACCTTAGGGACGTGCCTATGCTGCCTAACATACTTTACTTGGATGGGTAAAAGAATCGGTCTTGTTCTGGTAATTCTAAACCATTCTCATTTTTTATTTAATGACTATTTTGTAGTGGAAAAGTAGTAGTCTGAGTAGCAAGCGCGCATTGCACCCAGTTTTCTCACACTCTAGCACATTGGGTCTCTATGAAGTTCTAAGTGGGAAGCCATATATATGTGACATGGTAACAGACTCTGTGGTACACTGTTTCTTTATTGAAGCCGAAAAGATACAAACTTTGCAAAGATCTGATCCTGAAATCGAAGGGTTTCTCTGGCAGGTTCATTATAATCTTTACAATTTCTATTCGTTGTACGACATTTCTGTTACCCATAATTGCTGTTTATCAACATAGCCCCTCAAATATGGGACCTATCATTGCTTGAGCTCCACAAAAAACAACATGAATGTTTATCCTCTTTCCTCATTTCAAGAAATGTGCCCACAAGCTTTTTTTTCCTCTCGTTTTTCTCTGTAGGGCTAAGTGAGTAACAAAGAAGCTTACATGATGTTTCTATGTTTTTATGGATGAGATTAATCATTTTAAAGAGGAACATGTGTTTTCGAGGTTTGAAGAGGCATACATTAAACTTTTAATATACTTTTAAATTCGAAACAATGATACAGGAAAGTTCTATAGTCATAATGAGGTTATTACTTCCACAACTATTTGAAAAGATGGCATTGCATGAACTGAGAGCACTAGTCGCCGAGAGGTCCATGGTGAATATACACATAAAAGGAGAGGAAATTGAAATACCAACTAATTATGTGAGCATTTTGCTGGAAGGATTTTTGGCAAAAGAAGATGCCAAGAGCCTCATAACCGCTCCTGCTGTGTTGTTTCGTCCTGACATTGATCTCAGCTTCTTCGGTCTAGAATCTTCGGGTAAGATTATTTTTCTAATTCCGCGTAATTTCATGTCAAATTTGCTTATTGTGCCCATAGATGTATGCTGTTCATAGCTTGTAAATCGTGTCACAATCAGTGGTGAAGCCACAGTCACACGGAAGTGGCACTTGCCACCCCTGGCTGAGTTTTTTTTTTTAAAAAAAAAAACCTTTGCTTCTACAGTTTTTTCAGATAAATTTACAAAAGTATGCTTATAATTAAAGATATTGTGGTATTATGCTCCAACAACAGTGTATTGTTCATATTATTACAGTGTATTTTTCAAAAGTATGCTTATATAGATTTGGTTTCCCCTGGTCACAACAACAGTGTATTGTTCATATTATTACACGGAATTAGGAAACATGAAAAGAAGAAGTAAACTGCAACAAGTTGATGTGATATCTTCTACAATGCATGCTGCCGTGGCCAACTTGTTACCTGGATGTACTCAATTTGCAGTCCTGACTCATGGACACTTGGTTTTCTATTTGCATGCAGATCTGAGTAGCAGGAAATTCTTCCACACTGGACTGCACTATCAGGTGGAGGCGAGAGCCCGAATTATATTCTTTGACATTGCAAATATCGAGGTAGATTGGGCTTTGAATAGGACTGCATCAATGCTATCCCAGACAGGACGTGAAGTGGTACGTAGCCACTCAAAAGAGCATGGAGGCCTCCTGAGTTGGCCTGACAGCTTTAGGTTGCCACAAGGGCCCCACAAGGCGGATAGTCAAAATGAGATAGAGAGCACAGCTACAGGCTCCACCTTCTCTGCTCGAGCTCTCCAATTGAGCATGTACGGTAGCATGGTATGTGCCCTTTTATTTGGGATTGATTCGGTAATATGTTGTTTGATATAAACACAGATTAGTGGCAATAAATTATGGGCAAATGACCCAGACAAAGAAGAAGAAATGTTGGACGTTCTTCCAAAATTACACTGAACTATTACTCATAAATTGTAAGGAATTATATTCTTTCACAAATTTTGCACCTTCAAATCATAGATTGGAGACATGCATGGTGGGCCCCGCAACCGGCATCACCACCACCCCCAACAAAACTTGCCTATGCCTGGTTCATCTTCCACCGTTCAACCAAACCCAGCACATAGCAAGTCGTATCCTAAGATTTCTTCTCCTACCAGTGTCAACGTGCGGCCATTAGTCTCCGTCCAGTCTGAAGGTGAAAGTATGGGAACAAGGGCTTTGTCATCTAGGATCTTGCCCCGAGTAGGGTCTGGTCCAAGCTCTATTGCACCATTGCCTGATACGCGAGTTGGGGGAGAGAAACAGGAGGATAACTCGAGTGATGATGAGTCAGCTGGAGACGAAGTTATTGTGAGAATTGATTCCCCTAGTACTTTGACTTTTCACCAGGCGTCAGGCAGCTTATTCCCACCGCATGGGAATAATCCTTAGTTATTATCATCTTTGGTTCTGATCTGCTCCTTATTATTTTGTAATTTTGTAAAGCACTAGATTTTGTTTGCTTGACAAATGTAGTATATAATGCAAATAATCAAACACAGGAGTGTAATTTTCTGAAGTTAGACCATTGTAATTTTTTTGTATTTTTCTATGTAATTTAACATTTTTTTTTGTTTTTTTTGGAGGCAGAAATTGCGGCATTTTTATTCATAGTGCACAGTATGCTGCAGTTATGCCTTATTCATCGTTCTTCTGTAATATCACTATCAGAAATGTCTGTCAGAAGGAACGATATAGTATAAAATAATGCCCAGTCAATTTCCAAAAATGATGCACTGACCGAAATGAGATACAGACATATAATTCGTTTAATTGTGGTACATGCGGCCATGCGGGAAAACTTAAAGCGTCTTCGACAGGGCTTTGTGAATTGAAAATTCTGAATGGATTGGATAATTGTGAGCCCAATAAGACGAGTGAATAGGCCCAATGTTTTTTCATAAACCATACATAACCTTCATAAAAGAAACGGTATGCTAAAGAGCAGGCCCTTCTATGAGAACTGGAAATGAAAGTGGTGACTTTTAATTGTTATCATAGAGACCTAACAGAAGAACCCTGAAGGTTATGTACTTATGTTAGGGCTGTCTAACGTGGCAAACAACCACAAAATTGACATTAACCGTTAATCGTTTCGTCCAATTCACGATTAAGAGTTCTTTTTTCATTAATCGTTTCGTGGATCAAACGACAATGAAATTGATTTTGTTAATCGTTTCGTGGAAAATAAACGAAATAAACGATCAAACGGTCGAAAAACCTGATCGTAACAGTTTTGCTTATATTCTCAGAAAATCAAGCAAATCTCAAAAATCAAAACTAAAATCTTAACAAAAATCAAAACAACACTCAAATAAAACATATATAAATTACTAATAATAGTTCATGAACTTTTGATAAACTAAGATATAGTCGTTTACAATCAAGATCACATATAGTAAACCAATATTACATAATACAACCAAATCAGAAAATTTTTGAAAAAGAAAAAGAAGTAATGAGCATAACAAATTTGCATAATGACCAAAATCTGGTGCCAGCAAGAAAAACTCAAATAGCCCCCAAACCCCCAACAGTTCAAGACACGACACAACAATCTAGGCAGTGGCTCGATGACCACTACTGCATCACACCAGCAAGCATCCATCAACAAGCACAGAGACAAATAAAGCAAAAAGAAAAAGAAAGAAAACAAAAAGAAGAGAAAAGAAACATAAACTAGCAAAACAAACCTAGGGTTTATTGTTACTAGGCACAAGAACGAGAAGCATGACTAGAGTTTGAGGGTCGGGTCTTGTACTCTCATCTTGCCTCAGCCTCCTCGTGCGACAGCCCCCGCCAGGCGGTCTCTCCCCCTTCCTTTTCCTCATCTGAGATTAGAGAAAATAAAAAAGGGGACAAAAATGATCAACTCTAAACACGAAAAATCGACAATAAAAGAGGAACGAGTGGCTGCCATTCGAGTGAGAGAGACAGAGAAGGAGAGACAGAGGGGGTTAGATTCACAGGTTGCCATTGGAGTGTGAGAGGGTGGGTCGTTGTTAGAATATAGATTGGAGATATTATAAGATGTACAATTGTGGAGATGAATATCATTGTAATTGATGGTAGAAGATTATAGAGGTAGTACATGTTGGAGACGTTTAACATAATAGTTTAATCAAGGCTATAAATAGACCCTTGTATCTGTAATCAAACATACAAGATCAATACAATTCTCTTTATAATATCTCCAATCTATATTCTAACAGTTGTTAGTGACGATCACGGATTGAGAGGCTGGGAGCAGATTGAGAGTGACGGAGTGACAAGTGCAACAGGAAAGAGAGAGATATGGTAAGAGGGAGAGGTCTGAGGCTCTAATCGGAAGAGACTGAATCGTGGAATCGAGTTCTTTTGCTCCGCCATTGATCAAATTGTAGATTTGAAAGAGAAATTAGAAAGAAAAAAATCGCTCCTTTGTGTTTGATTTGTTAGTGCTTCTTGATTTTTTCAGTATAAGATGAAAAATGAGCAAAAAAGAGAAAGAGGTTTATATTTGGGAGAAGAAGCCACTGACACTGGAACTCTGTGGAAGAATAACGATCACGAAATAGGTCTTTTTTGTGTTGCATTCAATTTATTGGACGACACTGAATCTTGTTTACGTGTTCCGTTCCGTTCAACAACGAAACCAATATTTCTATTTCGTGACTGTTCAATCAAGGACGAAATGAGAAGATCAAACGGTCAGGATCGCTTTCGTTGACATTCCTAAATTATGTCGTTGTTGAAGCAAGCCCTTCAGGTAAAAGCGTAATTTACACTAAAAAGTAATTAACAACAAAAATTAAATAAATTAATAAATAAATAAAGTATCCGTTTTGACTTCTGATTTATTGCAATATCAGAATTCATCTTTTCACACGCAGTAAATCCATTCTTTAATTAGGTAATTACTTCAAATTTTTAGCTGATTTTTTTTTCAAGCAAACATTGACTATGGTTCTGGCTCTTGGTGTTCAAAATTTAAGGTAATAGAATATATGTGTTTGGTCGCTCCAGCCTTCGTCGCTATTTGCTCCTCGCAGATACCCGTGATGACATCACACCGGTCGCTGATGACATCATCCCCGGTCGCAGCTGCTCCTGACCTGCTACCACTTCATCTGGTCGCACATTGTTGCTGTTGACATCATGATATACATGTTTCTGGACAGTTTTTGTCATCGATATACGGTAGCAGATACCATTTTTACTCAATATTCACAAAAAATGCATTGATGATTTAACCAGTCATTACTTTTTAGATCAAACTATAACACAATGTAAGTAACAATCAGAATATTTTACAAATACTAAACTATCAGAACAATAATAAGAATTGTTAAATCACAGAACACATATTAATTACAAGTCCATATCATAGAATCATCAAATATAAAATATCTCTATCGATCGCAACCAAAGACTCTCATGTTGCACCCAATAACGCCATGCCAAATATCAAGTCTTATAATTAATGTGGCCTTTTGCTAAACCCAGAGGTAGAGACTTAGCTGGAAAGCAGTAAAATATTAAGGAATAACAAATTAAAAAGTTAGATATGTTCACTGATTCCTCATTAATGATGTTGATAATATGATCATCCAACTTTGGACGAGACATAGCATCTGAAAATTAAGAACAGTGATAGATTGACAAAGAAAACTGCTAAGAAAATGGGGAGTGTTTAATAAAAAAAAAACTGTGATAATCTTATACCTGCAGCAACATGTGTCATTCTCTTTAATTCTTTGAAGTATGATATCGGTCAATAAAGTTGGGGTCTAGTCTCTTTCGTCATAAATGTTGCCAAAACCCTCTTATCCTCCTCATCAATTTTCAACTATAATAAACGATATAGCAAGGAAAAACTTTTGTACAGAATCAGAGGATGAGAAGGATCAAATAATAGAACCAACAAGAAAAGATGCAAAGTTACGAAATATTAGAGATTTAATTAAACAAATGATGAACTGTGAATTGTGTTTCTTCCAATGATGAACTGTGACAGTTTCCCAGCCTTGTGAATGGCAAGATTACCGCAGTGGAACGCCTTCATTCTTTCTAAGGAACATTTTTTCTGGACTGCAGTTTTATCTTACATCGACCAACAGAGGAGACGACGGGGAGATCAGGGGCGGATCCAGTTGTTGCCAGGGGGGGGGGCAAGTGCCCCCCCTGGAAAAAAATTTTGCAAAATAATCCAGTGTATTTGTGCGATTTGTCAAATTTTTTTCCGAAATAACCATGTATATTTGAAAATTTGTGTTATTTTGCCCCCCCCCTGAAAAAAATTTATAAATCTTGCCCCCCTGACGAAAATCCTGAATCCGCCCCTGGGGGAGATCAAGTGGGTTTGGACATCATCAGGGAAGTTCACCACAAACTCTGCGTATAAGACTCTAATTAATCCCGGAATCTACTCAGCCACTCATGACCTAATTTGGAAAACAAAGGCGCCTCTTAAGGTCAAGATCTTTACTTGGACGTTACTTAAGGATAGACTCCCAACAATTAGCAACCTTCATGGCAACATAGGAGCCCATGAGGAGAGCTGTGTCATGTGCAATGAGGGGGCACTCGAAACATCAAACCATTTATTCCTACACTGCCCATTCGTTGCTCACTTATGGCGGGTGGGAATGCCTAGTGCGACCAATCTTCGGCATGAGTCAATAATAGACTTCTGGACTAACGGTCGATCAACCCTGCAAACAGAAACAAAGGTAGCTTGGGATCTGCGAATACACTACACGCTCTGGAGCATATGGAAGGAACGTAACCGACAGATCTTTCCAGGCGCAACAAGAAATTTAGAGCTAATCAGCATGGAAATCACAAGAACCATACAGGACTGGGCTAGTTGTTAATTTTTTTTTTACCAATAAATTTAGCAATAAATTTTTTTTTGTAGACTGACGTTTACATTCAAAAAATCACAAGAACCATACTTTACATTCAAAAAAGAAATTAAAACTTGTCCTTTGTAATTATAAATTTAAATAGAAGTTTGTACTTTTCAAATGAATAATAGCAAGGAAGAAACAAAATACGTACTTAACTGTCTTTTTCTTCTCTTGCTTTACCTCGATATTAGCTTTTGAAGGTAGCTGAGGCTTTTGCCGAGGTACTATGTCATCAAATGGATTCCACAAAACCTTGCAAAATGGATTTAAAAATGAATGACATGTTTAAGAATCAATAGAAAAGTTGATTACCGTTATGGTTTGATTCATATAACAAGCAATTACCTCAATAGAAAGAATTTTAGGTGGCTGTAAAGGCCGGCCATCTTTATCTCCATCGACTTATCCCAATCTCAATAGATTATAAATTGAACCACCAGTCACCTACAATTTTCCAAATAAGGCCGAATAAAGCTCAGTTCAAGTTCCGGCAAATTGGTTATATATGATATGACAATACAATTGCACAATTGATTAATAATAAATACAATTACAATCTTTGTACTAAACTACATATTTGATATCATGGGACATTTTTCAACATGAAAACAGAAAGCAGTAGTTGCCAAAGAAAATAAAATAGATAGATGAGTTATAGTTCAGACCTTCCTTCAAGTCTTGCGTATTTGCGTGCACTTCAGGAAAGATAAAACTCCACAAAAAACTTTGAAGTATTGTTCAATAATGCATCAAGACCTATGAAACATCAAATCACTGAAATTTTAAGTCTGTTGATGTATAATGAAAGATACACTAAATCTCATCATATTTTTGGTACTAAAACGAATAATAAAAAATAAAATGAAGGAAGAAAATAAAAAGAATTAGTGAGCAGCAGCAAGGTAACCAAGATAGGCAACTATCAGCCGTAATACTATTTTGAAATCAGATACAACATACAAACATTTAACAATATGAAAGCGGCAATTATCTCAATTTAATTCACTCAAAAGTATAAAAATCCTACCAATCAACTCAATTTAATTTCACTGGAAGTATAAAAATTCCATTAAAAAATAATTAACCGAAAAGCATACAAATTCACTTCGTTTCATAAAGCACAGATATTTTGCAAGTGTCCTGAAACAAACAAAAAACTTTTAAAAAAAAAAGAATGATACATACAGAAGTATATTACATAACCTAATAGGTTGTCAAGCTACTGACCAACTTCATGTTTGACTTACATGTAAGTTCATTTATTTATATCAGTCAAAAATAGTTCATTTACTTATTTTTCTCGAAATACCTGACAATGATGTGATACAAATTTGGTTTTCTGTCCAAAATACTGAAGGACACAAAAATAAACAGAATTGTAAAAGATGTGTACTGGTATGAATTGGTAAATGTTTTTTAAAGCTCCAAAAACTAAATGTAATTAGCAACAGCTACATTTGTCATGATACAAACATGCACAATATTTTATTCAAGAAAAGATAACTTCTAATTCTATTGGGGCAGTGGGGTTTCAAAGAATTGCAATAATTCTTCTAATTCTACTGGTAACATGGAGAGTCAACAACAGTACTGACCCTTTGGAGGGTTAACAACTTTTCAAGCCTAGCAAATTCTTCAACGGTCTGCACAAAGAAAATAAAGAAATTAAATGATTAAGATACTAAGTCACACCTATAGGTACTTGCATTTTGGAGAGCTCATAGCAATGATGAGTGAATGGTAGCTCAAGTTTACTAAATGAAGTGCTGTACCAGTTCCAGTAGTTTCTGGTACCAATATTAGTGAGATTGCTTCAGCTAGACATATCTATAATGAAATATCTCCAAATGATGAGTGAATGGTAGTTTCTTCTATTATTGCCATATTCTCCTATAATGAGAAACTTATTGCTTAAAAATTTACTGTCCAATTGCAAATACTGGAAACAAGAAAGAGAGGAGTAATTAGATAAACATAGTAAGCATTGTCTAATATTCCATACTTTTTCTAAAATTAAAACTAATGGACTAATTAGATAAACACAGTAAGCCTTTGTTTTACTTTTTCTAGAGTTAGATCTTCCTTCTTGACAAATATTTGGTTTCCATCCTTGGCGACTTTTGAAACAAAGGCTTTCACTGTTTCATTGAAAGCGGTAGAGAATAGAAGAACCTGATTTACAGGGGGAAATAGAATGTTAAGAAAATGCATAAGGTGCGGTGCCCCGACGAGCTGTCCAAACTCCAAGTTATAAAAGATAAACATAAAGCATAAAACAAAGTTACGAGAAATTCCAACCTGAGAAAAGAGAAATTCCTGCTCCTAGTTGCTCAGTTCAGAATCGATCGAAGCAGAAGCAACATCATAGAGGTGCACAAGAGGAGACTTCGAATCCATATCCTTTGGACCACTTTTAATTGGGTGTTGTCTGGACCCAGCGAATTTGATCCATCCGATCAGATCTAAGGGCTCCAGACAGATGCAACTCCATAAAGGTAAAAAGTTATCTAATTTCTGTCCGATTTCTTTCCTTCCCGCATTGTCCTTTGTTGTAAAATTTCTACCCGTATCTTGCCTCCATAGATGTCTTCAGAAAACATATCCAAAGTTTCATTTCTACAGTAAACGTCAAAAATTGCTTGATAAAGTGAATATGGAGATGGAGGTAAATCTACAATTCAATTGGTTTTCTGTGTTGTAGTGAAATTGTCAGTGAAGTTGAACACTATGTTGAAACAAAATAAAAGTTCAAAGAAACAAATTACAAAGCTATACGAAAAGCATATTATAAAACATGAAATAAAATAAAAGTTGATTCCTTGTAGAACTACACACTTTGATAATTAAAACGACAATTTTCAATTATTGCAATTAATATACAAAGCAATAGTACAATAACACATAAAAGAATTATCAAAATAAATTGTGTATCATCTTTGCGTTTTTCATTATGTTCAAGGAGCAGCTCCCATCATCCATGAAAATTTGCTTGGAGTTCCATATACAACCACCTCACATGGAAATTTGCAGCCCGGTACTAGCATCAACTCAGAGCAATAATTCACACCAGATAGAGAGAGGGTTCAGGGCCAAGAAAGCAAAAGAATCCACTTGTCAAATTCAAACCAGAAAATTGATAAACTTGTAAATCAGTCTTAGGCGTTTACCAGTAATGGTGATTCGAAGCAATTTGAAGGAAATTGTCCAACATCAATTTGATAACAGAGGATGATGCGGGAACGAAAGAAATCGGGCAGAAATTGAATAACTTTTTACTTTATGGAATTGCATCTGTCTGGAGCCCTTGGATCTGATCAGATGGATCAGATTCGCTGGGTCCAGACAACACCCAATTAAAAGTGGTCCAGAGGATGTGGATTCGGAGACTTCGAGAAGACGATCAAGGAGGAGGAGAAGTTTAGAGTTAAATCTGATCTGTCGAGAAAGGAGAAAGGTCCATCGTAAAATAAATCAAGCCCATTAGCTGCTGCGACCAAAGTTTTGGGCCGGTCTCAAATATGGTCTCAAATGGACCTTCTTGTTGTAGTGGTTATTGCCTGATACATATAAGAATGTTGCAGTTATAAGTCATTTGCAATTCGTTTACTTTATCAGGGATGGAGACGTAAAAATAAAATAAAATATTTTTAAGGATGGGATTTATTTTTCTATCTGGAATCAATATTTACAGCATAGATAGTGATTGATCAACCAATTATTCTTAAGTTCAAATCTAATAAAATTTCAACGAATGTTCCATCACTAACATGAAGAAATTGCCTCGAGTATGTTGTTGTTTAGTGTCTTATCATGTATAAACTTAGAACCTTCATCGTTACTCATTCAATTTAAGTCATATTTCAACCAATAACATATGCATAACTTGAAAGAAACAAAAGGCGGGTAGAAGAGATACCAACCCAAACAGTCAAACATTCAAGGAGGCATTAATGGTGAAGATGAGTGAGACAGACAGAAAGACACAAAGATCAATCAACAGATTTGTCAAGCCAGCTAAGCTAGCTGTAGCTACCTCCCAATGGTAGACAGCTACATACAAAAAGAAGGCACAACAGAACATAATCCAGAACAGGGAGGGAACTCACGCACAGAAGTCACAAGAACTTAGACATTGCTTTAACTGTGCTAAGACCGGGCATATCAAGAGGAAATGCAAAAATCCAACCGGATGTTTTAAATGTGGGGGTAGACGACACCAGAGGAAACATTGTCTATATAACACCAAACCAGCAACATACATACATCCTCCAAAACCAACACCAACAGACCATCAACACACCCACCAAAACCAACACCTTATCACCACCTCTCCAGACCAAAGTTCCCCCGACGGAACAGAACAAAGTCCCCCATTCTAACAGCACTACCATAATAAGCTGGGAGGATGATAGACCTTATGCTCAAGATGTTTTATTTCCAGGGAGAGAGGTGTTAAATGAAGAAAATGATTTTCTTCTAGACACCGACCTCATTGTCCTTCTTCAAGGAATATCATCACCACAATTACCTCAAGCCATAGCTGAAACCCTAGCGTTCAACTATGGAGGAAGAATTCAAGATTACAGGGTCACCACGACAGGGATCACACCACTACTGGTAATCTGTCCAGACAGAGCGAGTCGAGACAACATGGTGCGAAGAGGAGTACATCACATACCACATCTCAGAGTTCAGTTTCGAATAATTAAATGGAGGCCTAGGTTTGGCATGGCATATGAACAACTTATTCATCAGGTATGGATCACGATCAAGGTTGCCCCATTACAGACATGGAATAGCCATGATATCCACAAGCTTGTTCAAGGCTTTGGATATCCACTACATATCATGCCGTACGGAATTCAGGCGGGCCAGTTCACTGATTATAAGGTAATGGTGGCATCCAAACACCCGAGCACCATCCCACATTTCCTTAACTTCTATGAGGGGTTTTATGTAACACAAATTCTGATCCTCATTGATGACTGGAGAACCTGGGCGGAAGACCCTTTCAATCCGAGACCACAACCACCACAATGTCGAATGACTGGGAGCTCAACAAGAAGGGAAGAGGGACGTCATCAAACACATCCCAACCGTAGCTCATACACCTCGGCGACAAACGATTCTCATGACTCTTTGTCAACGAACTATTCCACTCGGACGACACGCGGAACATGCCATCCAAAGGAGGTTTGGGAGCAGAAGAATAAGAAAGACACACAATTCAAACAAGCTAATCAGACCAAACAAGAGGGCCGGCACAGGACAATGATCTCGTAGAAAAAAGAGGCGCAAGCATCGCATCACCTCGTTGGGCAAGGTTCGGCATCCACCATTAGAGAATCGATAAGGCAGGAAACATTTTCAGAAACATCCCACGAAGAGGCCACACAGCAGGTTACACGGAAGGTCGCAAAAGAGGCCACAAAGAATCGCTTCTCATTGATATCCATTGAGCAAACAAGGGTAACCAAAATAACGGTCAATAACCTATTCACCATATTGCAGGATATCAGCAGACCTATTAACATGCCTATCACTGCATACATTAATGGTGAAAAGATTGCCATCCTGTTAACAACAAACCAATTCCCTCAAGACAGTTGGCAGCAATTGTATGGAGACTTTCAAATCACACTGCCCAAGGGGCACATAACTCTAGGGATTCACATTTCCCTGTGTCAAATACCCGCAAATTTGGCACGGGTGACGTTTTGCCAAAAAGTCAAGCAGGGTGAGGGAATGGGCCTTCTATTGGGTCAGGCTTTTGAGAAAATACAAGACAACACAGACCAAATGGGAAACAAACAGACAGAGGAGGAAATGGGCCGAGAAATGGGCCTTTTCATGAGTAAGACTCCTCCGACGCAAACATAAAGCAAAGAGGATACAGGCTGGAACTCAGAAGAGGCCGAAATGGATTTAATGGAAAATGAGAACCCAGCACATGAACAAGAAAGGGAGATATATCAACATGATTCAGATCAGAATTATGGGAGCGCACAAACGGGCCACACACAGCAAAACTTGCAGATGGTCTTATACCGGGGCTTCCAACCTGACATAGGGGACAAATGGTTGATCAACGAGAAATCTCCAAACAGTCACAAGTTACTAATTCGAGATGCAACATCACCGAATGTCAATAAGAAGTAGCATAAAAAAGCTAAGCGGCACCACACTCAGCAGCTCAGGAGGAGCCCTCGGATACATGCAAAGAGAAGCATCACCGCAACAACATCAACCTCAAAAACGAGAAAAGGGATATCAGGGGACTCAATAATCCCAAAAAGAGATCAATGACAGATAGTTGTACAATCTTGGAATGAACAGCCAACGACCCATACACCAATGACGCTGCACAAAAATTCGACGAGCTGAGGAGAGCAATCAAAATTTTTACTGCCCATCGAGTCAGGAACATACAAAATCAGAAGAGAATGACACTTCAGGCGTTGTTCTGGTTAGACAAAAAATCCGAGAGAACATAGCTCTCATTGCTGGAATAATATCTCTGAACACAACTAAAACACAGGTTAGACACAATATTGGACCTGGAGGAAAACATGTGGAAACAAAGATCGAAACGACAATGGATTCAATTAGGAGATAGGAACACATCTTACTACCACACAATGGCCTCGACGCAAAAAAGAAAAAACTGGATATCAGAAATTAAGCTACCAGATAGAACAACAAGTACACAAGACAACAAGGCAAGAACAATGTTTCGGTTTTACTGTAACTTGATGGGCAAAGATTCGGTCACAACCGTCACGTTTCGCCTTCAGGAGGTTTTCACTTCAACGCAACAGCAGGTAGACACATTCACTCATTTGGTCACACCCCTGATCAAAAATGAGGTGCGGATGGCCATAGCATCATGGAAACATAACAAAATGTCGGGACCTAACGATTTCACGAGAGAGTTCTATCAAAAATTCGTTGACACGCTGATTCCAAATCTATTACACACATTCAGTCAAGCTATGCAAACACCGAATATGTCCTTGCATCCGATGAACAATTCCTTCATCATACTCATTCCAAAGAAGGAAGGGAGCCTAAAACCATCGAATTTTTGACCCGTAAGCTTGATTAATGGGGCTCAAAGAATCTTCTCCAAAATTCTGGAAAATAGATTATTTCCTTTCCAAACAGACCTCACAATTGACACGCAAACATGATTCACCAAAACCAGGCAACTCACTGATAGTTTCCACTATGCTCAACAACTAATTCAGGAATTAGCAAAACAAAAGGTCTCGCTGGGGGTATTCAAGGCTAGGGATGTCAATGGGCCTTACCCGCGGGTATTTTGCCTATCCCGCGGCCCGCAAAAATGTCATACCCGACCTACCCGGCCCGCAGAGGTGGGCTTAGAATTAGCAGCCCGGCCTACCCATGGGCTTCACAGCCCGGCCCATGGGCTACCCGCACAGGCCCGTCCAATACTCCAATGCATCACAACATCAGCGCATCAAATAAAAAGCATTTTTTTCTATTATTGAATGTACAGTTTGTAATTACAGAATTGTAAATTTGTGATAATTTTAGAATTTCAGATTAATATCGTCTAATAATTTGATATCATAATCAGCTACCAGTATTATAATCGGCCAAATATATTCAGGCCTCACGTCATATACTAAGATCCAATCTAATTTAATATTATAATAGGCCCATGGGTAGCCCATGGGTACAACTTCATAGCCCATAGCCCGCCCCGGCCCGTCCATAGGCCCGGCCCTATCCGGCCCTCCATGACAATGGGCCGGGTGGGTATAGTGCTTGGGCCGGGTAGGTATGTGCGGGCCGATGGGCCGGCGGGCCAAACTGCCATCCCTATTCAAGGCAGACTTGTACAAAGCTTTTGACACTGTCGATTGGAGATTCTTGTTGGGGTGCCTCGAGGCCAAAGGCTTACCTACACAGTAGATACAATGGGTACAACATCTCATCTTACCTGGTGAATCGAGACATATAATAAATGGGGTTGCGGGAAAAAACATTAAACTGCGAAGAGGGGTGCGCCAAGGTGACCCCATGGCGCCAATCTTATTCAATATGGCGATGGATTTCCTTCCCAGATGGATTCACAAGCTTCACGATCTTCACTTCTTAACACCACCGATTCCAGAGTGCAGAACATGTCTTACCTATGCCGACGATACATTAGTTTTCTTCAAGCCAATAGAAAGGGAGGCAACAAACCTCAGCACCATATTCCAAATATTTGCCTCAATATCTGGATTGCATCTCAACACTACCAAAATCAGAAGTTCTGATAACAGGTCGAAATGAAGACTTGGCAAGACAGATGGCAAACATTCTTTGATGCAGAAGTACCTCGTTTCCAATCACCTATCTTGGACTTCCGTTGAGCGACAAACGTATAACCCGACAACAATTCCTACCTCTCCTTCAGAAAACAAGGAAAAAACTATCCGGATGGAAGGCCACGACATTGACATTAGCGGGTAGAATGGTATTGGTGAATGCAGTGCTAACAGCCCTTTACACACATCACATGTCGGTTTTCCTATTCCCAAAATGGTTAATTTCGGAACTGAACAAGATAATGCGCTCGTTCTTGTGGTTCGATCACAAAGGAGAAGACGTGAATGGAATAACATTGATTAATTGGCAGTTGGCTATGACACCTAAAAACTGGGGTGGGCTGGGGATTCGAGATCTGAATATTGCAAATATCACATTGATCATCAAATGGATGTGGAGATGGGAACAAGAGGGTCACAAATGGTGGAATCAAATTACTCAATCATTAACGGCACAAGAAAAACCATGGAAGCACCCTCACAGTCTATCTTTCTGGAAAGAATTGGGCAAGCTAGAGCACTACTACGAAGCTGGGATTAAGAGAACTACAACAGGAAGAGAATGGATAAGACACGCCACTGAAACATTCAGTACCAAATCAAAGCGCTACCTCGAATTGTTCTCTTCCGATGGAGATTGATGAATGACAAACTACCAACAATTGATAACCTCAAAGAAAGGGATAGGATGGGCCATGCCGAATATTTGCTTCCTATGTAGGATGAACGAAGAATCAAAGGATCACATGTTCATACAATGTACAATGGCAAAGCAACTAAGGAGATACATGACGCAGCTTACACATCTCCCAACATTGAACCATTCGCAACAAGCACAGTTCATGGGCAATATTCCACACAATTTACTGATTCAGAGAAGGGTGGCAGACTGGTCAAGATTAGAACTCACGGTCAATTTTGTCCTATGGCGCGAGCGATGCAGAAGAATCTTCACGGACCAGCAGCAAGACATAGTTCAACTAACAAGAGAGGTGAAGATGGAATTTGCAAATTGGTTTAACACACCAATAGAGTTAAACTGAAGAAGCACAAAAGGAGACAACACAACAGAACAAAGGGCGCGAACACCCTTCAACATTTTTGAATAATTTTTCAATTTTATTTCTCCCTCACCTTTTTCTCATGATGTGTCTTATTTTATTTGTTAACTATTGTGACGTTGTAACTGTGGTTACCACTGGTAATCACCTGTTGCTTAATGAAAGTTGAGGACATAGATCTTCTTCTTTTTCTCAAAAAAAGAGAGAGAAAGAAACAGAAGGCATTATAATTATGCAATTGAAAGGAACACTATTTTATCAAAAACTGCTTTGGCGGCCGATGCTTTGGTGGTTATTGGCATTCTTATTGATATTTCACATTGCAACAGAGAGAAAATAGAATTTTCAAAAGGAATGGTGTGAGATTAGCCGTCATATATACATGAAAATGCATTATTTACATCAGTCATATCAGATGCAGTAACTTCTATTTATATCAGGATGCTGACGTTAAAAGTCTTTACTCTTTAGCATCAAGAAACTGATGCAAAGACGCAGATGTAAATACGCTTGTTGCAAATAAGTATTTGCATTCGATTTCTCATTTACATTAACGCTTTATTGACATCAAATTAGACATATGTCAAATCTATAGTTATTTCCATCAGTTTGCAGAAGCAAGTATTATTTGTTTGTGTTACGGCCTATCTAGGATATAGCTCGTAGGTGTTCTTGGGTTGAAATGGGTAGAGAGCAATTAATCAGGGAGGTTAACTGTTTATCTTTTGAGTTATGAGTTTTGTAGTAGTGTTCAATGTCCTTCAGAGTCTGATCCCCTTCTCTCTTGGAAGTAGGTGTATTTATACTGATAATGTCGGTTTTGTCCATGATCTCAATCGTGGGCAGTTACTTAGATCATGCCATAGTGGAGTTACACTTGAGGCGGTTCTAATTCAGATGCTATTTTAGGATATGCCCTTTCGGTTGAGTTTCTATCGGGAGGTGCTATTTGTACACATGGTCTATTTCGGGTACCTGCAAGCCTTTATGGACCTTCTGGAGGGTACTGGGCCTTTCCTGATTTTGGGCCTTTGGCAAAATGGCCTATCATCTGCCCCCAAGCCTGTAATGTTGTCTTTGATTACATTAAAGACTTAACTTCTAGTATCGGGTAGTTTGTATGCCTCATAATAATGGATCCGGAAAATGAACTTCCGAAAAATATCCTTCTCGCTTTACCTCCCGGATTATTTTACTTTTACATACATAATCCTAGATATCTCCCGCCCCCCAAGCCTTTAATGCTATTCTTCGAATATATTAGAGGCTTTAATGAGATCTTTCCAGGATCTTTTTCGAAATCGATTTCTTCAAATTTTATGACAGCTATCAAATATCGAAACGTCGCGCCGGTATCGAAAGATGAGATAATCATTTGAACAATTTGGACGGGAAAAACGAGGCATCATGTCCTTTGCACTTCGAAAAGCCTTTTTCAGTCTGTTTTTCTACTTTTTTTCTACATTTTGTTCTCATTGGCTACGTGGGTCACAGGTGGCATGCTCCGATAGGTTCTGATAGAATGACTGTTCGTTGTCTCACATTTTCCTATAAATATCTTCTTTCCCTTGGCATAACTCTTCTTGCTCAAGAATCATTCCATTACTATACGAGCTTTCAAGCTTTTTCAACCTTTTCGAGCTTTCTTATTCGCAAGATCTTCCCCTTTTTCTCTTTCAATAAGGTAATCAATCTTCGTTTGCTCGTCGATTTTGTGAATTTTTGTTACTACCTGATCTTTTAATCAAGGTTTTGAACAAACTGAATCATTTCGCCATTAATGTCCTAACTTTCTTGTTTTTTGTTATGTTCTTGATTTTATTAGCTTGGTTTCTTTTTTCTGTGTAACAAGGTTTTCATCAAAACATGAGTTCATCACCCAATCCTTTTCGTCGTCCTGGTAAAGAACAAATGGAGGACCCTAAAATTAGGGAAGGTTGGAACAGATTTGATGAGGATCTTGAAGGTCCTTCAAATCCAAACATCGTATTACAAGAAGTGGAGGCTCAGCCAGAAATGGCCTTAGAATAAGTGCCTTACCATGAACTTGGGAGATCTTTAGGTCTTAGGAAGAGACTTCTCCCTCGGGACCAAGATTTTCCGGTTGCACGGATGTACCCTTCGGGCAGGGAGACCCACGAGGGTACTAGCTCTGCCAAATAGGCAAAGACTTTTCGTTTACAACTTCAACATGGTTTATTTTATGAAGTCCATGACAGTCTCTCTCGGGTAGTACGACCAGCCCCAATGGATCGGGCCTATGATATATCAAAAGGCCTGTGCATCTATACTGCCATGGTTAACTGTGGCTTTAGGCCTCCCTTAACTGAATTTCAAAGGGAGGTTTTAATTTGGTTTGATGTGGCACCTGCACAATTCAGTGCATACGCTTGGTGCCATCTTACCTCTTTAGAAACCTTTTTCTGGATAAATTCCGTTTTTTTTCTAGAAACCGACCGTCCCACCCTTTTAGTTCTTAACAACTTTTATTTAGTCACTCGGGTGGATCAAGAATGGTTAAGCCTGAAACAAAGGCAAAACCGTTCTAGGATTTTTAAGACAAAAGCACCTGGAGAATAAACAAGTGGAAGTCTCGCTAATTCTTTCTCGAGAATCCTCAATCGGTTCCTAGCCTAGCAGGGATCCGTAAGTTGTGGAGACCTTTAATCAATTGGGATGTTAAGTTTCCCGATTGTTCAGAAGAAGTGAGTTTAATCGCTCGCATGGAGCGGATTATAGAAGGTATTACCCGTTGTTTAGGGTTATGATCTTTCTATGTTTTTGTACGACATTCTCATTTTTTCCTTTTCATTTTTGATTTCAGACGAAGGCTCTATGGATCTCATTTATGACGGAGAGGAGATCCCTTTAATTCAGGTGGAGGATGTTCCCTATGCCTCGGTACCGAGCAATCCCGGGAGGTTCAAATTCCTCCATCCTCTCGGTCAAAGAAGCATGAACCTTCCCACCCACGCACAGACAAAAAGAAGTGTCAGACAACTCTTGACGACAAGGTTCGTAAGAAATCAAGGCACCTCTCTAAACCGAGCGAATCTGGTGCCTCTCCCTCTGCTCTCCTTACCGATGAGGAACAACATGAATTAAACATGGAGTTTGGTATTGGGTTCCTCTGGAGGGAGGGGCTTCCCTTCTCAGTATTCAGATTTAGTGTGCATGAATATTCCGAGTAGGGCAGAGGCCCTGAAGATTGACCAACCGGGCTATAGTTTAGGGAACTACGCCCTACATGTGTTTCACGCCAATCGGCTTCCCTACATGAATAGCCAGTAGGAAGACCCGTTGGATGTTATCAAGAAACTGAACCAGTCTCTCCTTGAGGCTGGGTGTTTTCTGAGTCGGGTGCATGATGAGTTTGCTCATGCATCCAAAAAATTGACAATCTCGGATCTCGCGGACGTTGCCACCCGTACAGCCAAGGTGGTGGTGCAGCGAGATGAGTTCAAGGATCGGTTGGGTCGCTTGGATTCTCTGAATTGAACGTTGTCTGGTGAGAAGCAGCACTTAGAATGGGAGCTACAGTGCGTTCAATCTGAATTGGGCGCTGCACTCGACCGGGAGAAGCAGAAAGACGAAGAGATTGCTCTTCTGAAATCATCTTCTGTTTCCAGCTTTTTGAACAACACTGCCTTTGGTCATGCTGCCATGTATGCCTTGAAGGGCCCAATCCAACTGCTCTGCTACAATGTATTCCGGGACATCTCCCGTTTCTTCCCTATTACTGCGGATGAGGTAGGAGTTCGTCTTCCATCGGATGAGGAATGCAAAGTGTTGGATTTAGACGGATTCTTTTGGGACCAAGAGGTCGATAAGTTCCGAGATCCTCAAGGGTGGGCGATAGAGATGAAACTTAGTCATCGCGACGCCAAGCCCGCCGAATTCCACCACCCGTTTCCCCTCTCTAGGTGGCATGCTCACCTTCCTGTTCTTGAGACCCTAAGGTAACACTACAGCAGAATGGACCAAGTGCTTCCGTACCTGCGACCCATTTAGAATTGGTCGCAGCCCATATGCGGCCCGATTCGAAAATATAACATCTCTCTCAACATATTTCGGCCTCATCATCATTTTCATTTTATGTAAAACCGATCTCTCATTATCTTCTGAACCCTAATCGAATACTTGTGCGACGATGGCGGCGACAGCGGCGGTAGCGAGCTTGTGCCATTGCGATGCATCTCCCTCTGTCCTTTCTCTTGGGCTGGGATCTAGGATCTAGATGCGATCGAACGAGAGGAGAACAATGCTATCAGTATATATTACAAGTGTGGACCACATCTCAGAAGCTTCTCGCTCGAGGCTCCTGCATACTTTCTCCATGGCGCAGAAGTCCGCTAAACCCCACAAGCTGTCACGCGACTCCGTATTTCTCTTTCTTCTAAGCCTTTATCTATCCAATTTATTTATCTTATCTAGAAAGTAAGGATAAAGATTTAAGTGCAGATTTTCAGTTCCAATTCGGATTAGCTTTCATTAGGAATAATATTTTCTTTTACTACCAAAAGTTTATACTGGTTTTATAAGTAAAATTGTTTCTTTAAAATGAGCATTATTTGGGTATTGACATTATTCCAGCCATCCTCTTGTCTAAAATTTAAAATCTAGTACCGGTACAATAGGAGTGGTATTTACTTTCAAAAAGTTGAAAAGGGCATCTCATGCTTTTCTGTTAATATTATGATCAACTATCTACAAGTATTAATTTTCTGTTGTAGGTCCTGAGTGGTGAACAAGATCTTTCAACTCTAGCAGAGGCATCAGGTTTTGTTTATCAGGACAATAATTCTTCTTAATTTGGAAGGATAGATCTGAAGATCTTAACTTACTAAAGAGGAATTGTTAATTGTGGCAGTCAGACAATTATCCAAAGTAAAAGACCATGTCAAAGAGGTAATATAATAGATGTACATATATTAGATGAATTTCCATTTAAATTTTGAAATTCTATTTGTAAATGAATTTTGAAGAATTGTTTAGTGAAACCTTTGTGCTGCAAAGGTGATTGCATGACATTCCTTGGTTTCCGATGCATATGTAACATGTGTTTTTGTTTGTTGTGTGCTTGGTGGAAGAATGGAGAAGTATATGCTCAAAGCCAACGTTTTAAATATGCGGGTCCATTCATCTTATCTAGAAAGTAACTATTCCTCATCAACTGTCTAATTGTCATTGAAAGTCTGAATTTTATAATATTTGGAGTGTTAATGCCCCTTCATACTAAATTTGGCACTTGTTTTCAAGGATATTTTGAACTGGTTCCTAGTAAGTGACATTATTTACATGCCAGGAGCGATGACACCAAGAGAAGTATGTAAATCATAATATTACACACTCTCATACCTTTTCTGCTATATTATTTTGGTCTATTGTTATTCGTACTCTGAAACTTTGCTATATCGTTTGTTAATGCAATTGGTAAAATGCAGATATTTTCTGCATAAAATGCTGGAGCAGAATCCATCAAGGTTTACTTCCTAATTACTTCCTCTCCTCATTTTGCATTCAAGTTTTTGTTTATTTAGTGACTCTTTCAACTGATAATGAGTTATTTGTAAATAGAACATACAATATAATTTTTCTACATAGCCTCACTCTTTTCTTTCCTTGTTTTTATACTTTTTGAGCTTGTGCTTTGTGAAGTACCATAGCCTCACTCTTCTCTTTCCCTGTTTTAAATTGCTGAATTTGATATTATCAATGCATGTAGATTTTTTTTACATACATGAGTGCATACAATGTTAATTATTTGTTTACTTTGGAAAAGGAATTTACTGTTGAGATTTCACATCTAAAAGAATAAAGGGATCGGCTTGAGAGGATGAACTTCAGAAGGTGTTAATTTTTCTGATATTTATTATTATTACATTATTTTAATTAATTTTCAGATAAAAAATAATCCATTTCTTTAAGATTATAATCATTTTGTTATAGGTTAAGACTTCACTGAATGCAGCTCTTACACGGCTTAAGAAAACTAGAGAGGAAAGAGACCAATTTGACAAAGTAGGCAATCAACTACTCGTACACTTGATATCAAAGGTTGTTTACCATTAATACTTTTGCTTTGGTTTTTAATACAGTATTTTTTATGATAATTGTTGGTTGTTATTTTTATTATCCTACTTTCTTCAGGCCAATCCTGTTGGCTCTAGGATGATGAATTGGTGAGGTCAATTGGTTCGTGTAAAGAAGAAGGTGATATTGTAACAAAATAGATTACATTTTTGGAAGAAACATGGAAGCTTTAGTGCTCATATATGCAGTTGAAGGATGACCAAATCAAGTACATTCTATATACTATCTATTATGCATTGTGTTCTGAATTGTGGTACACTGCCTTGAACCAAATCTAACAATTGTTTTAACTTGTAATTATTTTCAGTGGGGATTTGGAGATATGTGCAGTGTTTCATAAAGTTGGTCAAACATCATTTATCTTTCCTCATGCAAGGTACTATACAAATTCTTTGTTATTGTTTACATCTTTTTGTTCTTTGAATTTTGCCCTTTATTTCTGCATTCAAACAAAAAGCTGTAAAAGAAAAATTAACTGTAGACCAACAAATTATATGTCCTAACAGATGTCTTGATTCATTTTTGGCACCAAGTTGACAATTACTTCATTTTAACCATCTGTTTTATTTTTTTGTATTATACAATAGCATGCAACACTTAGATCTTGTTGTATAGGTCAAAAAGTTGAAACTGATATATTTGGTACTGGCTGAGTTCCAACCAGTATAAAAGAAGGCACTAGTGCATCACAATCACTAGTGAAGCTTAACGAATTACATAATTGAATATGAAAATAATTATGTAATTATTATGTTTAGACAGTTCCATTTATGTAGGCATGCAAGTACTCAGCAAAGACTTCAAACAAGGAGAAATGATTGAAGATGGAGCATCCTGCCACTTCTTCTATTTTGATACTGCTGATGGCAAAGGCATTATTGAGGATATATATGTGCCTTGTACAGTTGCAGCATAAAGGAATTTTTTTATATGAATACTGTGTTGTAGTTTAATTTTTGAGATCAATGAAAATCTTTGATATGTACTGTTTTCTTTTTATTTTTCAGTTATATTTTGGGTTCTTGATCATTAAATTGTGTTCTAAATTAATTGTTACAAGTTTCCTAAATATAAAATCTAATTGAACTTATAGTGTTTTTTTATATCTATAATAAATTGGGGTTCTTTTGAATGATTTTGGCGAGAAGTAAATGCGAATGTCAACTCTTGTCGCTGAAAAATGAGTATCTGCGACCGTACTGACGTCACTTGCGACTGTGCTGACGTCATTGAGAGGCAACTGCGAGGAGTGAATAGCGACCAAACCAAGTGCAACCAATGCTCATCGCAAAAAATTATCAACGACCATATATGGGCCATTTGCGACCGGTTTGTTGGTCGCAGATGCCCTTATTTCCTGTAGTGTAAGTTACTCGGATTGGCACCCCTCGACCCCGACAGAATCCACAAGGAGAAGACGCGGCGGTCGGCAACAGGTCAGCCGGTATCTAGAACAAGGCAGTTGGATATCACTGATCCGAATTTACCCTTTTCAGTCTTTAGAGTTTTTGCTTCTTTTTTCTTTGTAGGTATTTAGTCTTTCTAAATTTACTCCTGGGATATGCCTGTTACAGTAAATAAAATAAAAATAAAAATCTTATATATATATATCATCACATGTCTTGTAGAAACTTGCAACATGAATTAATAAATCATTATAATACCTTAATTAATAAATAAGCACATGAATAAAATGAGCCCAACGGCTTACCAATGTTTGAGCATAATAACCAAACTCAATATAAGAACAAAACAAAAATATTAAAACTAAACCTCATGAAAAAAAAATGGAAAATATGAAACGTGCAACTTGGGACCCACATGACAAATTGATGTTCCAGGTGTAATTTCATTCCTTGCCGACCTTGCTAATTTCTATTCCCAATTTAATATCTTCCTTCCCGATTCTTCCGGTGCTCATCTAATTCTTTTCTTTTGCCATAGAAATATAGAAGTATTTGGTCCTTTTTACTTTCTTACTCGGCCAGCACCCATCAGGCCTCACCCGTACGTGATCTTGCTTCTAACCTAGTGCCAACAGCAAGGCCTACTCGGTACCAAGTAAGGTACTGCACCTTCGCCATAGACCAGAGACGTGGAATAGAGTCAAGACGTGTGATTGGTTCTCGGTACCGACCCATCGCTGGTACGACTTTGAAAATGTTTTCTTCTTCTTCTTTTCTCTCCAGTTAGATATGTCGTGTGGGTAATTGAGGCTAAATCCTTGCTGTCACGGCTTGTGCCGGTTTGTGTGTTGTTCATTATTGATTTGCCGGGTAGGATTGTTAGTCGTAATTGGTGCTCCTTGATATACACTTGGTTATGAATCAGAGGACCTCTTTTCTAGTTTAATTTGCCGGTATACACATTCCTCACGGGTCTGTTAACAAAGGGCATTTCTCACGGGTCAGGTATCTAGGGTATGAACTAAATTTATTTGAAATGTCATATTAGTTGAAAACAAATTTAAGAGTATATATGCACCTTGATGTTACATTCAATTGATATATATACTGAATCAAATGTGCTGATCCTAATATGGTTCATTGCTTAATCAATCCCCATTTAAAATATGTTGTTTAATTTTAACAAGAAGAAGATAATGGAAGTGAAAAATAAATAAATAATAATAAGAAGAGAAACGTTAACAAGACTGAAATATTTTATCATCTTGTTTTTAGGTAGTTTTACAGGGAATCAGGAGAGATTGATTACAGACGCTTAGTGATTCGATACGTAGCGACTACTCGTCAGGTGCGTAGTTTTACTTTCGGATTTACAAGAGGTTTGATTCTGAAATGTAAAAATGATACGTTGCATTTTGATATCCGATTGAATTGCATATTTTGGAAATTCAGCATTCATGATTATATTGACTACTTGTATTGCATAATGGAGTTATCATTTTGTCCGGTTACCTATATTGCTTGTTCCCCATTTTTGATATTCTGGAATGATATTGAATTTGCAAAAGAAAGGTAATATACGAAGGCCGAGGGTCGCAACCTGACTTCGCAAAACATGATCTTTATGCGCATATAGAAACTGTCTCCTTTTGTGCTCAGTACCGATTGGGATAGGGGATTATATTACTTCTTTGGGCCTAACGGTGACGTTAGGTCAATGATTTTGACATGTGATTTGTTTGAAATATGAAATGTCTCGAAATGATGTGAATTGATATGAAATCTGAACTGAATTATCAGACCTATATTATTATAGTTTGAATTGTAAGAACCGCTTGATACCATACAAACTCGAGATATGTTATGTTATTTTCTACTCTTATTGCTTGATAGTCGTTTTATTTATTATATTGTCATTATATCATTATCTTTGCATATTGTGGATAATAAGTTTCAGGTATATGATTTCTTGTATATACGAAAGTAAAACTAAATATTGCACTGGGAAATTATATTTCTCATTATGTTGTTTATACATTTTTGCAGGTATTGGGTTTGATGTGTAAGACGAGATAGATGTCGTGTAGGCCTTTTGATCTTTTGTATAAATCATAATACTATATCAGTGTGTATATTTTGTGCATCGGGGTTTCACATCTTTTGTGTTGTTGATACTTGTGAAAATCCCGATTTCATGTTGTACCTTTTGTATATGAATACTTGTAAAACTTTGTTGTTTATGATCGTTCTTGTTATATCATTGTGTCTTTCTAGTAATGTTACATCTGAAATGGTATTATGATCATGTGAATTGTAAATGCTATATATTGAAAATGCTTGGTTGTTAGCCTTACGAGTACATATGATCATGTATTCGTGGCGGGGTATGTCATGCCCTATTTTTCGGGGTGTGACAATGCCCCTTGAACTTTGTATTTTTTACTCTAATGATGAAAGATATACTTCGAAATGCTTGTGTTATTCTGGTAGAAGGTTGTTCTCCCCTTGTGTTATTGTTGTTTATTCAGATTTGAGTTTGGAGTTATTTTTTCGGGTCCCACCCGTGGGTTTTATTTCGGGTCCCACCCCGTTTTGAACAAGTATGAATGTCGGACCTCAACCCGTGGGTTTTCTTTTTGTTTCGGGTCCCACCCCATGAGATTTCTTTAGTTTAAATAGCAAACCTCAAGTCAAATTAAGAAAAAGGGATATTCATTAGTCAAAATTTATAAGATACATAAGGTTTTACACCGGGTTTTAAAGTTTTCACGGTTACCTTACTATTGATAAAATTTATGTAGATGGATACTTTTCCAAGTTCTCGATACTTCGTCTCCTTCTATCGTACTTAATTTGTAGTCTTTGTTTCCATGTGATAATGTTACCCGGAAGGGACCTTCCCATGCGGGTTCCAATTTCTTGACCTGCTTCCCATTTGCTTCAACTTTCCGTAATACCAGGTCTCCGGGCTGAAAGTGTCGAGGAGCAACATGTTTATCAAAAGCTCTTTTGATTCTCCTTTGATATTCCATAATGGTAAATCTGGCCAAATTATGCGTTTCTTCTATTAGATCTAGTTCCAGTCTTCTTTCCTCTTTGTTTCCTCCTGCTGGTGCTCCTTCATGGGCTTTAGTTCGTATTGATGGGTTAATCATTTCCAGTGGGGTCATGGGTTCTGACCCATAAACCAGTTGAAACGAGGACTCCCCAGTTGCTTCTCGGGGAGTTACACGGTAGGCCCATATTATTTCATCAAGTTTGTCCCCCCATGAGCTACGTAGGGCGTTGACCTTCCGCTCTAAGCCTTCCTTGATTGTTCGATTAGTGACTTTGGCCAATCCGTTACTAAACTGTTTGCTAACAGAAGAGAAGTTGTTATGTATTCCCAAGTTTGCACAAAAATGTAACGTTTGCTCTGAGTAGAACTGTGTGCCATTGTCAGTTACAAACGCGTGCGGAACACCAAATCTACAGACAATGTTCCTCCATATGAAACGAGTGATTGAAGCGGAATCCTGTTTCTGGATAGCCTTCGCTTCAACCCACTTGGTGAAGTATTCGACTGCTACGATAATATATTTAACCTGTCGGGTGGATTTGGGGAAGGGACCCGAAATATCGATTCCCCACAAGTCCGATATGGTGATCATTTAGTAAGGAGGGATGTGGAAAAGCTTGCTATGGAACTGACATTTCTGACATTTCTTGACAAAATTTCTTGTGTCCCGTGCTATAGTTGGCCAAAAGTAACCAGCTCGAAGTATACGTTTTGCCAACGTATTTGCTCCTTGGTGGCTTCCACACACTCCTTCGTGTACCTCGATCAGTATGTTGTCTACGTTTAAATCCGGGACACATCTCATCCATAGCTTCAAGTATCCTCTTTTGTATAGAGTATTCTCGCGGATATAATACATAGGCGTAATTCGTTTGATTCGTTTGGCCTCTATTCTATCAGAGGGAAGGAGGTCTCTTGTGACAAAGTTTCATATCGGTGTGTACCAATTATCGCCATTTCCAATCAGGAAGACTTCCTCTTTAATCATAATACTTGGGTTAGGAATCTCCAAGCAGATGACCGGTTCCTTTTTGTCAAGTTATTCGGACGAGGCCAGTTTAGCCAAGGCGTTAGCCGGGCCATTTCTATTTCGCGAAATGTGGGAGACTTCGGCTTTTTCGAATGAATCCATCAGTGTTAATAACTTTGTTTTATAAGCCAAAAGTTTTTCTTCGTTTACCTTAGCCTCGTCTTTGATTTGTCGAACCGCTAGTCGAGAGTCGCTGAACAAGTGTACTTGTTGAGCTCTTACTTCCTTGGCTAGGGTCAATCTGGCTATTATGACTTCGTATTCTGCCGCGTTGTTGGTTACTGGGAAGAGTAGCTGGATGGAGTAGTTAATCTTTTCCCCTCTTCGGGCCTGTCATCGCGACGCCTACTCCTGCCCCTGCTTGAGATGAAGCTCCATCCACGAATAACGTCCAAGAATCGGCAACGGGTTGCTCTCCAGAATATTCAGCGATAAAATCAGCGAATATTTGGGACTTCTGTGCGGGCCTTGCATGGTAAGTTATATTGAATTCTGATAATTCGAGGGCCCATTTAAGGAGTCGGCCTGATGCATCGAAGTCCGTAAGGATTTTCTTTAAAGGTGTGCTAGTGAGCACCTTGATATGGTATGACTGAAAGTATGGTTTGAGCTTACGGGCGGCCATGACCAAGGCTAGTGCCATTTTTTCGAGAGGTGAGTATCTTGTTTCCGCATCTCTTAGAATATGAGATACGAAGTAAACGGGAAGTTGCTTTCCCCTTTCTTCCGTTACAAGCGCGGCGTTGACAACTTGGTCTGCAGAGGCTAGGTATAGTAGCAGGGGCTGTCCTGGCTGTGATCGGGACATGCAATGCGGGTTGGCCAGATATTCTTTTATGCGAGAAAAGACTATTGCGCATTCTTCGTTCCACTCGAATTTCGTGTCCCGACGTAATGCTTTGAAGAAAGGAAGGCATACTTCGCCTGATTTTGCTATGAATCGATTCAGCGCAGCCAGGTGTTTCGTTAGGTTTTGTAATTCCTTGAGGTTTTTGGGAGGTTGCATGTTGAGTATGGCTTCTGATTTGGACGGATGAATTTCGATCCCCCTCTGCGAGACTACAAAGCTTAGGAATTTTCCTCCTGCCAAACCGAAGAAACTTTTCTTTGGATTCAATTTCATTCCTACGGCTTTCATTGCTTGAAAAGTTTCGGCTAGATCTTTAATATGATGATCTTCCCTCATGCTTTTCACAAGCATATCGTCTATGTATGCTTTCATATTCTACCCAATTTGTTTTTCAAATACCTTGTTGACCATCCGCTGGTAGGTAGCTCCCGCATTTCGTAACCCGAATGGCATAACCTTGTAACAATAAAGCCCCATATCGGTTACGAATGCGGTCTTCTCTTCATCTTCCGGATACATCCCTATCTGGTTATATCCGAAAAATGCGTCCATGAAGCTCAATACAGCGTGCCCTGCTGTAGAATTGACTAGTTGATCAATCCTAGGTAGAGGGAAGGGGTCCATTACGCATGCTTTATTTAGGTCGGTAAAGTCGATGCACATGCACTAGTCTCCCTTTGCCTTTTTGACGAGCACGGGATTTTCCAACCAGACTGGGCACGTTACTTCCCGAATAAAACTTGCTTTTAACAACTTTTCAACTTCTACTCGAACTGCTTTCTGCCTTTCGGCCCCAATGTTCCTTTTCTTTTGCCTGACAGGTTTGTGGTCTCGCCTTACATATAAGCGATGTTCAGATATCTCCCTTCGAATTCCCGGCATATCCTCGGCTGACCAAGCGAATGATGATATATTCTCCTTGAGGAATTGTATAAGATCGTCCCTGAGTCTGCCTGAAAGGGCCTATCCGATCTTTAGGAACTTGCCTTCCTCGATTTCAATATCCTCGATTTCTTCGATGTTTGTTAGTGTTTCCTCTTGTGTTTCAACAATACTCGAGGATTCCGGAGGGTCGGATTCTTCCACGTACTGGGCCAATCTAGTGTATTTGCCTGTTCAATGCAGCTTGGTAACATTCTCGAGCTTCATTCTGCGCCCCCCGCTCTATACCGATTCCGGAAGGAGTTGGAAATAGGGGTGCAAACGGATCGGATACGGACGGATAATAACATTACCATATCCGTATCCGCTTTTATTTTTCGGATACGGATACGAATACGGATAGTTCCGGATACGGATACGGATCAGATGATAAACGGATACGGATACGAATCGGATAATAAACAGATACGGATGCAAATACGGATATAATTCGGATAATTAAATGGAATGAGTACATTATGAAAAATCGTTAATATATCATTATTCAACAATAAAATTATTTTAAATTATATATAAAATAAATTTAATGGAATAATTAAAATGTTGTAATGAGTAGTGTCTTTATAATTTATTTTTCTAATATTATAAATATTCAAAACAATTAAAAATAAATTTACTTAGCTATAAAAAAATAAAAAAATTTTGGGCTGACATTTTTCCGGATATCCGAAAATCCGAAACATCCGGATTCGGATAATTATCCGAATCCGTATCCGTATCCGGTTCAAAATTCGAAACCGTATCCGTATTCGTATCCGATAAAAAATTATCCGTATCCGTATCCGTATCCGAAATATCCGAATCCGAATATCCGATATCCGTTAAAATCCGGATTCGGATCCGGATAATCGGATAAATATCCGATCCGTTTGCACCCCTAGTTGGGAATTTGACGACTAGGTGAGATGTGGAAACTACTGCTTCAAAAATATTGAGCGAACCTCGCCCTAATATGACATTATAAATTGAATGGGTTCTCACCACCAGAAAATTTATTTTGGCGGATACTGCTTTCGGAAATGCTCCCATCCAGATAAGCAGGGTGATGATTCCTTTCGGGAGAATCGAATCCCCTGTGAATCCGAACAATTATGAAATGCATATGACATGCAATGCAGGTTGGTCTCAATTATTGGTGCAGTTACCGGCATGCAAATATGACAATTCAAGTTCTAAGGGCCTGTTTAACAATTAATGGTAGTTTGGTACCACAGTTCAGTTTAGGTAAGTCTAGTAGGTCCTAGTTAAGAGAGAAAGGGATATAAACCCCAGGAACCACACCTGGAAATAAGGGAGGAGTCCTAATCTACAGGAAACTCTGTTGCGTCTAGGCTGGGTTCAGCATCGTCTGCGACAGCGTAGACCTCGTCCACTGTGTGTGGGTCCGAGTCAACTAAGCCTCCTAATTTTCGACGTTGGGGGTTTATCAAGTTAGACTTAACTAACGTGGAATTTAAAGAAAGGTCTAGGCGTTTGAGACGTCCTTGATGCTCCTAATTAAATTTATTTAGTATTTCTACTTAGTCAATTTCCCGTGCAGTGTCCTTGCTGCACAACGGGTGTGTGAGTCCTATGTTTCTAGTCCTTTATTATTTATTTCAAATATTGTTCCTAAGTGTATTGTTATTGTGAATTTATTTACTACGACGTCAGGACGATAAGCTGCAGAGCATAAATAAAACACATCACGAAGAAAGCATGCTATAGATTCAATCACTTTTAGTTGGACTTTTAATTAAAACTAAGCAAAGAAGAAATAAAATATCCTAATAGATATAGGTGTGTATTAGTATTGTGCTTATAAAGAAATTGATCAATATATATTAATAGATATATAATTATACTTAGTCCAATTATGTTGGTGTGTTATGTAATTAATTAATATTGTACATTAGTGTTATAATTATAATTAGTTCATTAACTTACTAAGTACTTTTATACTTATTTATCGTCGCGTATGACCTAAGTACTATATCATTTGCTAACTACGTCATCATACCTAAATATCTATCCTAACAATATACTTATTCATCATTTGCTAACTACGTCATTATACGTGTTAATATTTGTGATACATATAATATAAAAAAGATATAGAAAATATATAAAAAACACAAGTAAAAACATGTGGGCACCGTTTTAATTTATGTTTTGTTTTTTGTGTTAATTCTGTGGGATTGGTAGCCCGCAACTCATGCATCATCGCCGTAGCTCTCGCTGCACGGACTATAAGTCATCATTTCCCAATTTAATACCTTTATCGATATTTTTACTATTTCGGGTCTAGTTAATAAGTATTACGGGCCAGGCCACTAAATGTGTAATATCTGTTTTATACCCAACTCGACCCAATTAGGACCCAAGCCCAAAAACACTTATAACTATATTTATTTATTTATAAGCTTAATCATCTGCCATGTAGTATTTGTTGGGTCCAGTGGGACCAATAAGCCCACTGGCCCATTTATATTTTCTTTTATTTATTTCTAAGAGTCCAATTAAGGCCCAACTGAAATAATCAATTAGTGTAATGACCTTTTCTAGGCCAGTCATCACCTCTGGCCCAATTTACTCTCTTCGACAACGAAATCCCAGAAATCAGAAACAGGCGAAGCCAATACCAGAGCTGGTACTGGCATTATTGATAACTAGTACCGTAACAAAAACATCACATATCGATCATCCATAACCCAAGTCAATGCCCAAATCAGTCAATGCCAGCATCATAATAACATAAAGGAGACAATGAGAAGGATAAGGCCGTTATTTATAGGTGTAAGGGTAAGCTCGAGTGGTGGAACGAGTTAGAGCTGCATGCTCTAGTATTGGTCAGAAGGGTTTCAAAGCAAAGACGGAAAAAAGCCTAGAAGCAAGGCGACATAGCAACATCTATAAATCCTGCCAGATTCGGGGTCGACGCGATGGCTGGGTTACGTGGCATCATCAGCGAGCCCACGAGAAGGCGCCATGATGGCCTCGCCATCGATGGTGAAAAGATGGGGCATGAGAGGTTAGAGGCGAAGAGACATGATTGAACAAAGAGAGGTTGAGAGTACATTGGAAACGAGGTGTCGAGGGGAGGGAAACGAGAGGGAGAGTTTCATGACGGAGGAGGGGGCAACGTAATAAATTAAGGGACAGAGATATGAGAGAGGATAGACCGGGAACATGGTAGTAATAGCATCTCCATTGGAGCAATTAATTTTAATTGCTAAACATACACGTCATCACTTTTAGCAATTAAGAAGATTCATAAAACACAAAACGCTCCATCCCAACAATTCGTTAACAATTGTAAATTAAAGAGAATGAAATAATATTGTCCAATCATTTTGCAAAGTTGTCACTTAAGCAACAATTTCTTAATAAGCAAATTTGCTTAATTAGCAATTTATTTGCAACCCAACAATTGAAATAGCAATTGCCACATAAGAATAAGCAATTGTAAAACAATTACCTTTGTAGATGCTCTAAGGGAGAGGGTAGGACAGGATCTTCTGTGTTTTTAATTTGGTAGCTATACGTGTTATAACCCCACTACAGGCATGAGTCAACTCGTTTGAATCCCGCCACATCAAAACGTAGGGAGGTGAGGTGCAGAGGATCGTGACAGAGGATGAGATTTCCAAGGCACCTCTCTCTGCATTGTCAGTTCGAGATTCTCAGCTGCCCTGACTATGTGGTCCTTGGTGGGGTATTTAGCTACAAAGCATGATATCGACCCAATGGGTTGAGCTCTGTTGTAGCACGGAATTAGGGTTGATTTTATTTATTTAATTGGGGTTTTCTCGATCGGCTAAGGCTGGGACTGTGTATCAATTCAGGTTGCAACTTGTTTCTTCATGAAATGAGTCAAACGATTCATTACATGATTCGAGAATGTATTTTATTTATTTATTTACACTAATTGCTATTTATTTATGTACAAGATTTATTTACTAGAATATTAAATTCATATTTACATTGGCTTGTGTCAAAATTTAAAGATGATAAATCTTTTTAGCTCTTGTTGTATTAATTTATTAATGTATTCATTATCAATATTTAATAATTTTGGTTACCACTTTTATTTACTATGAATTTTTACTTAATATATATATGTTATTTTATTCATTATTGAATACTTTATTTATTTACAGGTAAAATTTTGTTATTGGTTTGGAGTTTTTAAATGGTTCAAAATTTTACGGGTTTCACATCCTCTTCCCCTTAAAAGAATTGTTTCGTCCCAAAACAAAACAACTTAAGCGGTGAAAATATCAGGATATCTCTCTCGCATCTCGCTCTCAAGCTCCCAAGTAGTCTCACGAGATGTGTGATGCTCCCACTGGACAAGTTGTCGAGGAATGGACCATCTGCGGATATAGGTCTCCTGCGTATCCAAGATATGCAGAGGCCGCTCCCTGTAGGTCAAATCCCTCTTGACCTGTAGGGGCTCTACCTGGAGCACGTGAGAGGGCTCAGGTACATAACATCTCAACTGAGATATGTGAAAGACGTTATGTAGCCCTGTTAGGAAAGGAGGGAGAGCAACTCGCTCTAAAATGAGGAAGGGTTCGACGTATCGAGGTGCAAGCTTCCTCTTAACGTCGAACCTCACCACGCCCTTAACGGGCGAAACCCTCAATAGTGCATGCTCAACAATGGTGAACTGCACGTCTCGTCACTTCGGATCTGCATACTTCTTTTGCTGATCCCCATAATGACCCAAATGACATTGTGGCCGCACCGTGTCCTAGGTAGCCCCGTCACGAAGTCCATAGTTTTGATATCAAACTTACGCTAGGACTTCGGTAACAGGTGTAGAAGTCCTGCTGGTCTCCTACGCTCGACCTTGCCCTTTTGACATACCAGATACTTAGCCACATACTAGGCTATCTCTCGGTGCATCTTCTTCAACCAGAAGTGTCTGGTACATCTTGGTCTCGCCGGGGTGAATAGCGTAGCCCAAGTCATGAGCCTCTGTAAGGATCTTGTCCTTCAGAGTTGCGATCTTGGGTACTCATAGACAATCATAAAAAAGTAAGGCCCTTTCCTCGGCGATGTGGAACCGAGGTATGATCCCTAGAGGCACACACGCTATGTACCTCGCAAGAATATGATCGGAGGCCTAAGCCTGCCGAATCTCGTCTCGTATGGTGGGTTGGATGGTCAAAGGAGCAACCATAGCCACCTCGAAAGGTCCAAGATCGGACGAGATCCTATTTGACATAGTCACCACCAGGTCTAATTGTCGCATGTTGGCGCTACTCTTCCTACTCAAGGCATCGGCTACGACATTGGCCCTGCCCAGGTAGTACAAGATCTCCATCTCATAGTCCTTCATGAGCTCTAACCAACACCTATGGCGTAGGTTGAGCTCACATTGTGTAAACATATACTTTAGGCTCTTATGATCGGTGAAGATCTTGCACCTAGCTCCATATAAGTCGTGGTGCCAGATCTTCAAGGCGAAGATCACATCAGCAAACTCAAGATCGTGGGTCGAGTAGTTCCTCTCATGAGGTCTAAGCTGACGTGACGCATATGCGATCATGTGGCCATCCTGCATCAAAACACACCTGAACCCATGCCAGAACTCATCTGTGTACACCGCGTACTCCATATCAGGTACATGCATGACTAATACGAGAGCAGAGACAAGGCGTCTCTTGAGCTCCTCGAAGCTCTACTGTCGCTCAGGGGTCCACTCAAAGCGGACACCCTTTTGCAACAGCTGCGTCAAGGGTGCAGGTAGCATTGAAAATCCCTCGACGAATCTCTTGTAGTATCCTGCGAGCCATAGGAAACTACGTACCTCTGTCTGAGTGGTCGGAGGCTACCACTCATTGACCGCAGCAATCTTCTGTGGATTCACCGCAAGTTCTTCCTTGGACACGATGGAACGTGACTTGCTCGAGCCAAAACTCGCACTTGGAGAGCTTAGCATATAGCTTATGCTCTCGCAAGCGCTGTAATACCATCCTAAGATGACGTGCATGCTCGTTGAGGCTCCGCAAATAGATGAGTATGTCATCTATAAAGAACACTACGAACTAGTCCAAATAGTCCGCGAACACGCTGTTCATGAGGCCCATGAAGTATGTAGGCGCATTCATCAGACCGAAGGACATGACCAGAAACTCATAGTGTTCGTACTTGGTAAAGAAAGTTGTCTTCGGGACGTCGCTAGGGCGAATAGTCAACTGCTGATATCCAGATCGTAAATCGATCTTGGAGTATACATGTGACCCCTGCAACTGGTCGAACAAGTCATCTATGTGAGGTAACGGGTACCGGTTCAGAACAGTGACCTTGTTCAACTCCCGATAGTCTATGCACGAGCGCAAGGTACCATCCTTCTTGCATACAAACAAGACTGGAGCACTCCAAGGTGAGGTGCTCGATTGGATGAAACCCTTCTCCAAGAATTCCTCCAAATGAATCTTTAGCTCCCGCAACTCTACGGGGGCTATACGATATGGGGCACAAGCGAGGGCACAACGCAACATAGGTGATGTAAGGGTAGGATTAGAGTGTAGAAGGAACGATAGAGAGGGAGCGATAGAGGTGATTCTAGAATTTAGTTGATCTCGCCATGGAGAGAGAGGGAGCAATAAAGAGTTAGAGAGAGCGATGGAGAAACGATCGAAGAGATACGATCGTTGAGAGAGAGATGAGCGAAGAGGCGTGTATGTCTATTTTTGGAGAGGGAGGGAGAAGCAAACGAAGAGATGGAGCAACAGAGGAGCGAACGCGGAGCGGGTTCGGACTGGAGATGTAAAGAAAATAGAGAACGTTAAATCATAGTCGTTTATTTCTCGATATACTTGATTTAAATCCTTGGATCAGATGCGAGGGTATTTTTGGAAACTTGAAAAGTCTGAACAAATGAAGATATTAAGTCCTTACATGGTTTATAAGATAGTATAGATCAATGAACTACTAGATCTGATATGGAAATAAATAAAAAATCCTAGAACACAATTATCTTGTCCTCTGATCATAAAAAAAGAACTTTGATGAAAAAAATACGAAATCTAAAAGAAATGAGAAAAATTTACTTGATATTGTGCAAAGGTGAGCGACATGTCTGATTCCAGCCTTTGCCAGTGTGGAGGAGTTGGAGGATGAATTCTTTTAGCACAACAGAGAAAGGAGTACAAAGGTTGTATTGTCGACAGAAGCGGAGGGTTACGACAGGAGAACAATGGAAAAGGCGGCGACAAGATCTAGGGCACGGCGCAACAGAGGTGATGCGAGGGTAGGGTTAGAGTGTAGAAGGAACAATATAGAGGGAGCGATAGAGGTGATTCTAGAATTTAGTTGATCTCGCCATGGAGAGAGATGGAGTAATAAAGAGTTAGAGAGAGCGATGGAGAAACGATCGTTGAGAGAGAGATGAGCGAAGAGGCGTGTATGTCTGTTTTTGGAGAGGGAGGGAGAAGCAAACGAAGAGATGGAGCAACATAGGAGCGAATGCGGAGCGGGTTCGGACTGAAGATGTAAAGAAAATAGAGAATGTTAAATCATAGTCGTTTATTTCTCGATAAACTTGATTTAAATCGTTGGATCAGATGCGTGGGTATTTTTGGAAACTTGAAAAGTCTGAACAAATGAAGATATTCAGTCCCTACGTGCTTTATAAGATAGTATAGATTTATTTCTCAATAAACTTGATTTAAATCGTTGGATAGTAGATCGGCCATGGCAGGGAGAAACACATTGTTTTTTGAGAACACCAGGGACTCGCAGGTGATCGAAGAAGGTTTTAAACGCTGTGTAGTTATACATTTAGATTAGGAATTCAATAGAGAGCGAGTGGAAAATAGCCTTCGTAGATCTGCTCCTACCTTCCCATGGAAGGTAGCAGAGCTGGCATATTATCGGTTGCTTGTAGAAGGTTCGGGATGGTGGAGGGACCGGGTGATTCACAATGAATCTGCTAGAATAGAGGATATGAACTTTAGAACCACTCCATGGGATCCCTCCTTTGAAAATGGATAAAGGTTAAGGAGTGTGTGGGTTACGATCACTGGTTTTCCTCGCAAATTCTGGTATTTGAGGGAGTTTGAGAAATTGATAGAGGGCTTTGGTCGAGTGTTACAGATCGATAAACCTACTCTAGAAGGAACTTATCTTAGGGAGGCGAATGTTCGCCTGGGGGTTTGTCAGCTTGAAGATATACCTATTATGAAGAAGGTGATGTTCCGTAATGATAGAAACTAGATATGCTGGGCTAGGGTGAGATTTACTTTCGATAAACCTTTAGATTAGCGCAATATACCAGTAAAGAGGCAAAGAACATGGGTGCCTAAAGACCCCAACAAATCCAACAAAGATCAATCGTTTGGAGATACTAGTAAAGGAGATCAGGAGGAAGATAAGGAGGCAGAGGGAGAAGATGATCTGTATGAAGAAGATTGGGTCGAGGCAGAGGCTCAAGATCTAGGTGAGGGAGCTAATGATGATGAAGGTGAACCTCTGGGATTGCGAGTAGTGCATAACATGACCCTGACTGAGACGGTCGATACAAAAGGTAAAGGCATTTTAATTGAAACCTGTGATCCAAACAATGAAAGCAGTATGGTAGTATGGCATAGCCCTGGTATCATTTATGAGAAGGGGCAATCTAGTACAGAAGGGGTGGATGCTCAGCAGGGGATAGAGCTAGAGAGCTATTTAATAATAGATTCAAGCTCAGTAGCAGATGTTGGGGGAGAGTTAACATCAACAGAGAGGGGGCTGGATAAGGGCTTTGAAAGACTGATGGAACTAGTCTCTGATCAGGGTGAGGGGGCAGCAGATTGATATAGCAGATGGTCAAGCCCATCTTCTTCTCACTCATCTGCCACAAGGGGTGATTCAAATGGAACTTACTGATCTGAGGCAGGGGGACAAGACTAAGGATCATCAGAAGCAGTTAGTGATACTCCCTCCTGTAACAAGGCAAAGCCTTAGGCAAAAGTTGCTTAATCCTGACAATTCATCTCTGGATAGAGCCATTTCTTTGAAGAGTAAAGCTATGCAGTTGACAAGACATGAAGGTACTCTGAATCTCTCTGATAAATTTCCTTTTTATGAGTTAGCAGATATTGAAGTAGTGGACTTATTGCTTAGCTTTGGGTTCAAAATTGCTAACAACAATGAAAAAGGGATAGAGCATGTGCAGTTTTTTAGGACACTTTCTAGAAAGCAGTTTGAGTCAGCTTTAGATGAGATGGAGTTTAAATTGAAAAAGGGGACAAAATTTATTAAAAAAGATAGAGAAAAGAGAGAGATATTAGATACGATCTTAGCAAGAGTACAACCTACTCGTATATAATGAAGTTTATATGTTGGAATATTAGGAGGTTAAATAAAATAGGAAAAAGAAGGTATTTGAAAGAATTAATACTGGATAACAAATTAGATATGATTGGTATTCAAGAAACTGAGAGGAGAAGTTACTCAAAAAGACTAATTGCATCATTCTCACCTTCTTACTTTGAATGGGTAAATAAAAAATCAAAGGGCACATCTGGGGGGATCATGTTTGGATATAATAGTAACATGTATACAATCATGGGTTCATATAAGGGGGACTATTCATTGTCTTTGGTTCTAAAAGGGGAACACGCTCATAAGCTGATAGGTATAACTGTTGTGTATGGTCCCACATAATACAAATTGAAAGACCACTTTTTCACAGAATTGTATGCCCTGGGGAAACTATGGCATGGACCTTGGTTGGTGGGAGGGGATTTCAACTCAATTAGATTCAGCATGAGAAAAACAGGAAAAATTTTAATATTTCAGGGGCAAATAGATTCAATAACTTTATTTCTTCACAAGGCCTAATAAAATATGATCTAGGGGGAAATAAATACACCTAGTCCAACATTAGGAAAAATCCATGCCTAGTGCTTCTTGATAAATTCCTATATAATCATAAATGAGAGGAGTGTTTTCCTAATTCTGAGGTAGTTAGTCTGATTAGATACAACTTAGACCATTCACCTATACTGTTAATTTCTCACATGAAAAATAAACATAATCATACATTTAAATTTGAATCCTCATGGACAGATGTTGAGGAATTTAATCAACTGCTTCCAAAATAGTGGTCATCATATCAATATAATAATACTAATATTGCAGTTAAATGGACTAAAAGAGTTAAGTATTTGAAAAAGAAAATGTCAGGTTGGGCAAGAAACCACTATGGGGCAAATAAGACGGAAAAATATAAAAGAAAAGAGGAAATTAATATTTTAGAGTTAATTCAGGAAAATAGAGAATGGGATGAAGATGAATGTTTATAATATATGAGTGCTACTTATGCTCTAGATCAAATTTATATTGAGGAGGAAAGATACTGGCATGCTAGATCTAAAACTCTGTGGCTCCTGCAGGGAGACAAAAATACAAAATATTATCACAAAATTGCTTCAATAAAGAGTAAAAGGAAATTAATACCACACCTTGAGATAAAAGGTGTGAGGTGTACAGATCAAATTGTGATTGAAAAACATGCTGTGGACTTCTATGTTAATTTATTTGGGGTTCCTAGTGTGCAATTGTTAGATTTGGGAAATGATTTCTGGGGGGAGGAAGATAAGGTCCCCCAGAGTTATCAGATATTCTTGACTGCCCCTTTTACTGAGAGTGAAATTAAGGAGGCACTGTTTTCATCTGATGGGGATAAGGCTCCAGGCCTAGATGGTTTGAATTTTACTTTTTACCAGAAATTCTGGGACATGGTGAGAAAGGATATATTGGAAATGTTTGAACAGTTCCATGCTCACAAGCTAGATATTGCCAAACTTAATAGATCTGTTGTGTGTCTAATCCCAAAAACCAAAGATGCAGATAATATAAAACAATATAGAACTATCTCCTTAGTTAATTGCATTTACAAATTGTTCACTAAAGTATTAACAAAAAAATTGGAACCAGTGATTAATAGTATGTTGGACCCTTCACAGGCTGCTTTTTTGAAAGGGAGGTACATTTTAGATAATGTAGTTTGTGCTAGTAAAGTCATACATTCTACTAAATATGATAGAGAGGAAGGTGTAATTTTGAAAATCGATTTAGAAAAGGCCTATGATAGGGTTAGTTGGGATTTCTTACTAGATATGATGATACAAAGACATTTCCCTCATAAGCTAGTTTTGTGGATTAAATCTCTGTTAACTAGGGGGTACACTTGTGTAAATGTGAATGGAAAGCTATCAAAATATTTTGAAGTGAAAATAGGCCTTAAACAAGGTGACCCATTGTCCCTCATCCTTTTTAACCTTGTTGCTGATTCCTTAAACCAGATAATTAAGAAAGCTAAGAGTCTGGGACTTATAAAAGGATTAGGGCCAATGCTTGAAGATAATAAATCATTAACAAATCTGCATTATGTAGATTATACAGTGCTGTTTTTGAAAGCTGATCCAAAGATGATGGAAGTCATAAAATGGGCATTTGTTGCTTTTGAAGCATCCTCAGGTTTGAAAGTCAACTTCTCAAAATGTGAACTTTATCCTATTAATATTGAGGGGGCAAAAGCCAAATAGCTTGTTGATATATTTGGGTGTAAGATTGCAAATTGGCCCATGAACTACCTTGGTGTCCCAATACACTGGAGAAAGATTAGAAACAAAGATTGGGAACCTGTTGTAGAAAAATGTCAGTTAAGGCTGCAAGGGTGGAAAGGTAATTTTCTGTCATTAGGGGGAAAGTAGTGCTGATTAACAATGTATTGTCTGCTTTACCCTTATATATGATGTCAATTCACTGGTTGCCAACAACCACTAAAAAAGTTATAGATAAAACTAGAAGGAATTTTATGTGGAATGATGGAAACAAGAAAAAAATACTCTCTCTTTGTAGATGGAGTGTGATATGCAGATCCAAGAGTATGGGGGGTTTGGGGGTGTTAAATTTGAGAACAATGAATATATATTTGTTATGTAAATGGATGTGGAGACTCAATGACCCCTCATGTTCAGGGTGGTGGAAGAGCATCCTAAGATCTAAATATAAAAATAAAAATAATAAAGCTAGCTGGTCTCCCTTTTGGAAATGTCTCAAATCATATGAGTATGTTATTACAATAAATAGGACAATTCAGGTTGGGAATAGAAAAAACACCAAGTTCTGGGATGATATTTGGTATGGTCATGTCCCCTTGAAGATTGAATTTGCATCCTTACATTGTTTAGTTGAGAAAAAAGATATCACTATTGCTGATGTCTATAACACAGGTCTACAAAATTTTCAATTTAGAAGGCAACCGTCTCAGGTGCAGAGGGATCAATTTGCTAGGCTCCAAACTGAGGTAGTATTTAAAATAGTTTTGTGTGAAGAAATGGATGTTGTTAGATGGCAAGGTGATTCCAACTCGGTTAAAAATAAGGAGATTTATAATTGGTTAAGTTTTGGTGGGATTTCAGATAGGTCATATGACATTATTTGGAGGCTTAAAATTCCTTTAAAAGTGAAAATTTTCATATGGCTATCAGTCAAGGACAAAATCTTAGTGAGATATAATCTGGCTCTAAAAGGATGGAGGGGAGAGACAAACTGTGTATATTGCTCAAAATTGGAAACCACTAATCATCTATTTTTCACTTGTCAGCAATCTAAAGAATTATGGGAATGGGCATTTAGTACTGTAAATATTGCTGCAAAACCATTAGACATTTTGGGTTTGTTTATTTGCAGAAATACAATCAATTACCAACAACAATTTTTTTTTTACCATATTAGTGCAGCTTTATTGTGGATGATATGGTTGAATAGAAATAAAAGATGTTTTGATAGAGCTGAGGTCCAAAGGTCTAGTGTGACTAAAACTAAAATTAGTGAGGTATTGTATTGGTCAGGGCTATGGGACAGCTATCTGCAGGAGTAGCTGGGAGAATGGCAAGGGTTCAGGATCGAGGCCGAGAAAATATGGACCAGAGAAGGACAAAGCTGGTACAGATACAAGGATGCAACTGATGGGAGAAGAGATTAGAAATTTATGAATAATCATCATGTGTTTTTGTGGCAATCTTGTTGTTTGCGTTGTTTTTGGGTTCAGTTTTTGTCTCTCCACTTTCTGCTGAGTGTGTCAATAAGCATCAGGACTTTGTCTCAAACGTTTTATTGGTTTTGCCGATATAGTCGTATAGATGGGGGTGGGAATTATAGGGTACAGAGAATCAGAAAAGTGAGATTTAGATAAGACTAAGACATTAGTGCTCAAGTCAGAGCACTAATGCCACTGTGCAGATTCTGACCGATATAGATATTTGGGTAGGGGGCTTATTTTCGAGTTTGTTTGTAAGTCTTCGTTTTTTGCAATGAAAAATGAAAATGAGGGTACTTTCCTCTCTTGTTTCAAAAAAAAAAAAAGTCGTTAGATCAGATGCGAGTGTATTTTTGAAAACTCGAAAAGTCTAAACAAATGAAGATATTCAGTCCTCATGTGCTTTATAAGATAGTAGTGACGTAGATACAGATATATAGATATAGTTCCTCCACCACTGACCAATCATATACTACCGCCCATAATAAGTGTTTGTCTATCGCTACCAGGCATCTCTTCTTTAGAACGAGGAAGTAAAATCTTGCTCAGATCGCCGGAGCTCGGATCTAGGAGGCGGATATGGGGGAGGCGTCACCGGACGACGCGGTGGTGTTCGTGGGGGTGTCGTTAGTGCTCGGTATCGCTTCACGCCACTTCCTCCGTGGTACACGTGTCCCTTACACGGTCGCTCTTTTCATTCTCGGCGTTGCAATGGGATCACTCGGTACTAGCTCAGTTTTGAATTTTGATGGATTTAGTTTGGACTTGTTGAGCAATACTGTTTATTTTCAGTCCCAGTTTTTATACTTCAAAAGTGAGATCACTCAGATTGCAAAAGATACCGAGAGCAGAAACAAAGGAGGAGAATATTACAACGCAAATTCTGTTTGTGTTGATTCTGATTCCGAATTTGGCTTTTTTGGTCTTCCTGGCCTCTGGGACGGGGCGAATTCTTACCTGAAAGTTCTATATTTATTTTGTAACTTTAGGCAGCTTTTCCATATAACTGGGATTGGAAAACCTCACTATTGCTTGGCGGGCTCCTTAGTGCAAATGATCCTGTGGCTGTTGTCGCGCTGCTAAAGGAGCTGGGTGCCAGTAAAAAGCTCAGCACAATTATCGAGGGAGAATCCTTGATGAATGATGGGTATGGTTTAATAAATATAATGTTTTGTAGCAACACCTCTGTTCTCATCTTTTTTTGTTGAATGTGGGAATCTCATACCACTGCTGTTTAACTGTTCTCTCACTCTTTCAATACTTCTATTCGAGGTTGGGCAGATTTTAATTTGAACTACTACAATCAAATTGACAGTACCGCCTGTAGGATATTTATTGTTTTTCTAGAGGTGTATGTGACATTTTGTGTATATCAAACTATAGGTAACCATGTTGAAAATGCTGCATGGTGCATATGCGGCATGCATATGTGTATTATGGTAATTCACAAACTAAATCAATTTCTTTAACAGTTTTATTAAAAAAAGAAAAGAAAATACACTAAAATAGTAATATAATCTTAGATTTATTAAATTATGAATGTCCTATTGTCAACTTTATATGCCGAATATGATGGAAAATATTAAAAATTAGAATTTGTTGTTGAATTTGGGTGCATGCTCTTATGCATACGGTTATATGCAGCATAAGCATATGCGGACATTGCGACCACATTTTAAAATACACTTTTTAATATAATCTTCCATCTGACAGTTTTCAGTTTACTTGTTGATTCAAATTCTAAATTCAAAGGTATTTAACTTTTTATGTTTCATTTGTAGGACTGCTATTGTTGTTTATCAATTATTTTATGAAATGGTGTTAGGCCAAAGTTTCAGTGCTGGTGATGTAATAAAGTTCCTTTCTCAAGTCTCCTTGGCGCGTACGCCTCTCTCTCTCTCTCTCTCTCCCCTTCTCCCTGTCACTTGCTTTGGTGAAGGCTCGAACCTGTACAATATGGGGTGTACCAGACAACAGTATCTTACTTTCCTATAGATAGATAGTTCATGATCTGTATATATAGACCCCAAGTAAAACAACTATGAATGGTTAAACAGAAAATGATTGCTCATGTATATTTGCTAAGCAAATGCTTGTTTCAGTACTGCGACTATTTTCCATATTACTGGCACAAACAATTTTTTTTCACATAATTCTCTTTCATGTCTATCAGAGTGGCAATGGGTCTAGCATTTGGCATTGCATCTGTGTTATGGCTTGGCTTCATTTTCAATGACACTGTAATAGAGATTGCACTTACACTTGCTGTCAGTTACCTTGCCTTTTTTACTGTTAAGTCATCTCTTCTTCCTCAACTGTTACTCTTTTGCCATTTTCTTTTTATTTTTTTTGGGATCCTCTCTTGTTTTTGTTATATTTTATGGACTATGGATACCTTACAAAATTATAATAAGTCTCTTATGGACAATATGATAATATAAAGCTAAAAGTCTCTTGATTGGTGCTGATACAGGATCCCAAGCCCCTCCCCCCCAACCCTATGAGTATGTGACCTCACACAAAAGTGGGACCCACAGCCATAGGCAGTGCGGAAAATGGAGGGGCAAAATAAGGGGCTGCATATATCTGTCCCTTGATTTAATTGTTCACTTGTTCTATTTGCATGTCAGTTTTGAAGATCAATTGAACTAAAGATAAAAATAAGAAAACTGCACTTCCAAGAAATTAGGAACATTTAAGGAACAACTAACATATACTAAAAACTATTGCTGTCCTATTAATGTTGCAGGCACAAGATGCAGCTGAGGTTTCTGGTGTATTGACTGTTATGACTTTAGGGATGTTAGTGCCATTTCTTGCATCACTTTTCGATCATCTAAATATATGTTACATACATTTCCTATAACAATCCATCCTGTTTAGCGCTAAAAGTGTTGCATGTATGTTCATGTATGTTGTGTATATATAACTTCTATATTTTATTTCTTTACAATTTTTCCTAGGTTTTATGCTGCTTTTGCAAAAACTGCTTTCAAGGGTGATGGCCAACAAAGTTTGCATCTCTTCTGGCAAGTGCTTTGATGATTTATATCAACTATACTCGAATCCTAGTCATATAGGATATTTCTTGTTACTTTTGAGGCCCACCTAGATTTGTTGCTATACATCTACTGCAACCTTCTTTGTCACTAACAAAACATATTGTTCTATAGTGGTGGTGCAACGGTAGTTATTAGACACTGTTGCCTTCTCTTTGTAGATTTCTGTAAATAATATTATTACATTGCTCACTTTCATTTATTCATTAACAATTTTTTTTTTCTGATTTAACTTTCAGGGAGATGGTGGCTTACATTGCCAATACATTAATATTTATTCTGAGGTACTGACTAATCTGAACTACCCCTTAAAAATGAGGTACTAACTATTAAGAACTATGATTAGTAATATTGTTTTGTTCAATGTCCAATTTTCAGTGGGGTGGTTATTGCAGATGGTGTACTGCACAATGATAGTCATTTCGAGAGACATGGTACAGTCTTTATTACATGAAGTCATGAACTAAAACAAAGCAATCAAATAAGATTTTCACTAGGAATCTAAAGTTTCAGAAATCCATTTTTTATTATAATATTTTGGACACGTAAATACTTTACTAGAAGATATGTTTTTAACAATGATAAATAGTCAAGCAAAGGAATTTACAGAAATGGCTTTTAGTAAATTCAAGGTGATTAACTTCTTTAGTATTGAATGACGGATACATGTAAGAAAGGGCGTTACTTTGAATTATTAGTATTCTTCAGTCTAACCAGAAATATTTCATACATTCCTGCAAAACAAGAAATCGTATATAAACCTGACCGAAAAGGGTGTCATATAAACTCTAGTGGATCACAACAGATATCAGTGTAATTGCATCTGTTGTATCCAAGGATGCACAAACAACCACTATTTGCTACAAGGAAGGAGGATTCTATGGATATCTTTCGTACATGAAGAAAAACCAAACGAGAAGTACAAACAATGCGTTTTTGCATTTTTATATGGATATATTTTGAAGATTTTTATATGAATATATTTTGAAGATTTTTATATGGATATATTTTGCTACTTCAAGGAAGGAGGATTGTATGGATATCATAAAACCAAACGACAAGTACAAACAATGCGTTTTTGCATTTTTATATGGATATATTTTGAAGATTTTACAGGAAAACAAGTAACATTATGATGGCCTTTCTCGTAACTAAATTTTTAATATGAAATGGTCCCAGGATAAATTCTACACAAGTGAACTTTCTTTTGTAGATTCAGTTTATTAATGTTTTTACCCTTTGTTTATATTGTAGGCACTTCATGGGGTTATTTGCTTTTGTTGTATGTATTTGTCCAAGGTACACGCGTGATAGTTGTGGCTTCCTTGTATCCATTGCTTAGACAATTTGGGTACGGGTTGGAATGGAAAGAGTCCTTAATTTTAATTTGGTCTGGGTTACGAGGCGCGGTTGCACTCTCTCTCTCCTTGTCTGTTAAGGTGGGTGCTTATTGCATATTGACCTCGTGCTGAATTAAGGATTTCCTGTTCCAACTGATTAGGCTTTGTTTGCCTTTTTTTGTCTAGTTATTTGCTCTTTGGTTTTGCATGTACTGTTATTTTTTTGTATTAGGATGTCATTTACACTTTTACATGGGTCTCTTGGTCAGAACAAGCTTGTCTCAAAGGAAGAAAAAAAATAATACTTTCACGTCTTTAGATTCTAAACTTGGGTTTAATTGTTTTTCTTAATAGAGAGAAAGTGACAATCCTGGCCAGACACATCTCCGACCAGAAGTGGGAACACTGGTAGACAGTTCTAACAGCACTACATTTTTTTTTGTAACCTTTGTTGTGAGAGATCTTAATTTTATTCTTTGTTTTGTTTCTTTTCTTTAGTTTGTATTTTTCACTGGTGGAATTGTGTTCCTTACACTGATTGTGAACGGGTCGACAATTCAAATGTTGTTGCACCTTCTGGGGATGGACCGGCTTTCAGCTGCTAAGGTATGTACCTCTTTTTCTATCTGTCATAAATCGTGCTATATAACAGTAGTATTTTTGCTAGATACCTGCTATAGTGGTCAAGTTTTCTGGTAGAGTTTATCAACAAGAACCAACAGATTGGATTTGTAGTTCCTTCATTAAGAAAACTCACGAAATGAGATCTCAAGAACCGGTGTTTTTTTTTAATTGCGAATTAAGAAAAGGGGAAAATTGTAACTACCTAGATCACTCGTTGCAGATTAGGATTTTAAATTATACAAGATTTGAGATGATGAAGAAGGCGTTGGAAGCATTTGGAGATTTACGGGATGATGAGGAGCTTGGGCCCGCAGACTGGCCCACTGTAAAGAAATATATCACATGTTTGAGCAATCTAGAGGAAGAGACTTCACATCCCCATGATGTACCCGAGAGTGACCATAATTTGCATAATATGAGCCTGAGGGACATCCGCATTCGGCTTTTGAATGGTACTGCGATGAAAAATTACCTCAGTTTTGATGTAACCCAGTGCTTAAACTTTATACATACCCCTACTTTCCAATTTAGTTGTTTATTTATTGGTCTTGTTGTTGTTGTTGCAGCTGCTGCTGTTCTCAAGTTCTAAATTGAATTTCTTCTTCTTAGATCCCTGACAAAAACTTTGAAAGCATGTTTATTGGGTACATTTTTTATCTTAGTCATCAATGTTCTAATTTCATATAGACATCGGACATCTAATTTCATTGTCACCAATGCGACACCAGTGACCATGACCACTGGATCTCTCCTCTTTCTTATCAATGGTAAAACTATAAACCCTTAATTCCTAATGAACATTGTTTGTTTCCTCAGATGTTCAATGTTAATACATGACAATCTTAGAGAGAAATATAATGGTAGAAGTATCTTTTAATAAAAGAACCTTTTTTTCTTTTTGCGTATTGACATAAGATAATATACTTTTTTAGATTTACAGTTAATAGTCAAGAATCTATATTTGCCTCTATTTAGGAGTACAATCAGCTTACTGGGTAATGTTGGAGGAAGGGAGGATATCACAAAACACTGCCAATATTCTGATGAGGTCGGTAGATGAGGAAATGGATCGAGTATCAACTGAACCTCTGTGTGACTGGAGAGGATTACAATCTAGCGTGCAATTTCCGACCCACTATAGATTCCTCCAGATGACCCGGCTGCCACAGAAGCTTGTCACTTACTTTACCGTTGAAAGGCTTGAGAGTGGTTGCTACATAAGTGCGGCCTTTTTACGGGCCCACCACATTGCCAGGAGGCAACTGTACGATTTTATTGGTATGCATTTTCTAATTACTGTGTTGTCCTGTTTTCTAGCATGCCCACCTGGACACAGACAAAATGAATGTAACTTCATTTCTTGATTCGTTACTTATTTTCTGAAAAACTTTCTTATTAGGCGAGAGTGACATCGCAAGGAAAGTAATAAATGAGAGTATTGAGGAGGGAGAGGGAGCTGAGAAATTCCTGGAAGATGTTCGAGTTACTTTCCCTCAGGTCTGTTTTGTTATCATGTGTGTTTGCAGTTGGTTTAAGTATTACTTCGTGAGTTGTATTTATCTTACTTGTACAATTTTTTAATGTAAAATATCATGTCAGGTCCTTCGCGTTGTTAAAACTAGACAAGTAACTTACTCAGTACTGAAACACCTGAGTGACTATGTACAAAATCTGCAAAAGATTGGGTTGCTTGAAGAAAAAGAGATGTTCCATTTTGATGATGCTCTTCAGGTCCTCACATCTACTCAATTTTAATGAAGCTATTGCTTACACGCCCTTATAGATTTTCATTTCACCCTTTTTGGTTTTATTTATTTTGCTATTGATGAAATATTGAGCAGACTGACCTGAAAAAGCTCCAGAGAAATCCTCCGCTTGTAAAAATGCCGAAAATTGGTGAGCTTTTGCGTGCACATCCTTTGCTGGGTGCACTTCCTGATCAGACTAGATTGCCTCTGGAGGGTTCCACTAAAGAGACCATGAAACTACGTGGCTCGACCTTGTATAAAGAGGGTTCCAAGCCTAACGGTATTTGGCTAATATCAGTTGGTGTTGTGAAGGTAGATTTTCTTTCAAATATGCTATTTTAAGGGCTTTAAAAGCCCTTCGCATACTGATCACTATCATTTGCAGATAACCCCTAATGGTCTCGTACTTGGTCATTATCAACACCCTTGATTCTTTTTGTTATTTGCAAACAAGCTAAATAGATATATAAAGTTCTAAGTCGAGAAAAAATGATTGATGGTGTTAGCTTCACTGACCAAATCTAAATTAATTTTAAATATGCCATAATGTAATTGTTATTGGCTTAATTATTAGTTTGGGGAACTGAAAAATGGATATCTATAGTGGGCACAAGTTTCTCGATAGTAAATATTTCTTTTCACACTAATTTGAGAATTTCAGTTGTATCTAAAAATTTATTATGGTATTTTCTACGAGAGAAAGGCATTGAAAATCATCTTCAGGGATACCTTAGGGATGTGCCTATGCTGCCTAACATGCTTTACTTGGGTGGGTAAAAGAATCGGTCTTGTTCTGGTAATTCTAAACCATTCTCATTTTTTATTTAATGATTATTTTGTAGTGGAAAAGTAGTAGTCTGAGTAGCAAGCGCGCATTGCACCCAGTTTTCTCACACTCTAGCACATTGGGTCTCTATGAAGTTCTAAGTGGGAAGCCATATATATGTGACATGGTAACAGACTCTGTGGTAAACTGTTTCTTTATTGAAGCCGAAAAGATACAAACTTTGCAAAGATCTGATCCTGAAATCGAAGGGTTTCTCTGGCAGGTTCATTATAATCTTTACAATTTCTATTCGTTGTACGACATTTCTGTTACCCATAATTGTTCTTGGATATATTAACATAGCCCCTCAAATATGGGACCTATCATTGCTTGAGCTCCACAAAAAACAACATGAATGTCTATCCTCTTTCCTCATTTCAAGAAATGTGCCCACAAGCTTTTTTTTCCTCTCGTTTTTCTCTGTAGGGCTAAGTGAGTAACAAAGAAGCTTACATGATGTTTCTATGTTTTTATGGATGATATTAATCATTTTAAAGAAGAACATGTGTTTTCGAGGTTTGAAGAGGCATACATTAAACTTTTAATATACTTTTAAATTCGAAACAATGATACAGGAAAGTTCTATAGTCATAATGAGGTTATTACTTCCACAACTATTTGAAAAGATGGCATTGCATGAACTGAGAGCACTAGTCGCCGAGAGGTCCATGGTGAATATACACATAAAAGGAGAGGTAATTGAAATACCAACTAATTATGTGAGCATTTTGCTGGAAGGATTTTTGGCAAAAGAAGACGCCAAGAGCCTCATAACCGCTCCTGCTGTGTTGTTTCGTCCTGACACTGATCTCAGCTTCTTCGGTCTAGAATCTTGTGGTAAGATTATTTTTCTAATTCCGTGTAATTTCATGTCAAATTTGCTTATTGTGCCCATAGATGTATGCTGTTCATAGCTTGTAAATCGTATCACAATCAGTGGTGAAGCCACATTCACATGGCCACCCCTGGCTGAATTTTTTTTAAAAAAAAATATACCTTTGCTTCTACAGTTTTTTCAGATAAATTTACAAAAGTATGCTTATAATTAAAGATATTGTGGTATTATGCTCCAACAACAGTGTATTGTTCATATTATTACAGTGTATTTTTCAAAAGTATGCTTATATAGATTTGGCTTCCCCTGGTCACAACAACAGTGTATTGTTCATATTATTACACGGAAATAGAAAACATGAAAAGAAGAAGTAAACTGCAACAAGTTGATGTGATATCTTCTATAATGCTTGCTGCCGTGGCCAACTTGTTACCTGGATGTACTCAATTTGCAGTCCTGACTCATGGACACTTGTTTTTCTATTTGCATGCAGATCTGAGCAGCAGGGAATTCTTCCACACTGGACTGCACTATCAGGTGGAGGCGAGAGCCCGAATTATATTCTTTGACGTTGCAAATATCGAGGTAGATCGGGCTTTGAATAGGACTGCATCAATGCTGTCCCAGGCAGGACGTGAAGTGGTACGTAGCCACTCAAAAGAGCATGGAGGCCTCCTGAGTTGGTCTGACAGCTTTAGGTTGCCACAAGGGCCCCACAAGGCGGATAGTCAAAATGAGATAGAGAGCACAGCTACAGGCTCCACCTTCTCTGCTCGAGCTCTCCAATTGAGCTTGTACGGTAGCATGGTATGTGCCCTTTTATTTGGGATTGATTCGGTAATATGTTGTTTGATATAAACACAGATTAGTGGCAATAAATTATGGGCAAATGACCCAGACAAAGAAGAAGAAATGTTGGACGTTCTTCCAAAATTACACTGAACTATTACTCATAAATTGTAAGGAATTATATTCTTTCACAAATTTTGCACCTTCAAATCATTGATTGGAGACATGCATGGAGGGCCCCACAACCGGCATCACCACCACCCCCAACAAAACTTGCATATGGCTGGTTCATCTTCCACCGTTCCACCAAACCTAGCACATAGCAAGTCGTATCCTAAGATTTCTTCTGCTACCAGTGTCAACGTGCGGCCATTAGTCTCCGTCCAGTCTGAAGGTGAAAGTATGGGAACAAGGGCTTTGTCATCTAGGATCTTGCCCCGAGTAGGGTCTGGTCCAAGCTCCATTGCACCATTGCCTGATACGCGAGTTAGGGGAGAGAAACAAGAGGATAACTCGAGCGATGATGAGTCAGCTGGTCAGCTGGAGACGAAGTTATTGTGAGAATTGATTCATCTAGTACTTTGACTTTTCACCAGGCGTCAGGCAGCTTATTCCCGCCACATGGGAATAATCCTTAGTTATTATCATCTTTGGTTCTGATCTCCTTATTTTGTAATTTTGTAAAGCTAGAAGATTTTGTTTGCTTGAGAAATGTAGTATATAATGCAAATAATCAAACACAGGAGTGTAATTTTCTGAAGTTATTAGCTTATGGATAAATAGTTAACATTTTTCGGTTATAAAATGAACTGGACATGAATTGGATATTATTAGATAATTATGGACTTGGTTTGGTCATGGACTTCAACTCTTTAGCGAGTTGAGCTAGATATGAATTGGAATTCGTCTATTAGCAGTCCTAGTCAGAAGGAACGATATAGTATAATAATACCCATTCAATTTCCAAAAATAATGCGCTAATCGAAATGAGATACAGACATATAGTTCGTTTAATTGTGGTACATGCGGGAAAACTTAAAGCGTCTTCGCTAGGTTTGTCTAACGTTGATAACGATCACGTTAGAAGACTGTTTTGTTGATCGTCCAATGAAAAGACGAAAATTCTATTGTGTTTGTGATGATCGTTGCGTTTATTTAACGCAAGAAAATTTCGTTGTGTTGGTCATTTCGTGTAATTTGAACGATCAAAACAATTTAACTGTTCAATTGTCATGATCGTAATATAATGCTTTTCAGCTCAATTCTTTTTGACGGTTTAAGTTTAAACCGTTTGAAATCTTTGAACGTTCAGAATGATCATTGAAACAAACAAAGTATGAATCAAACTTTGAAAACAACAATGTAATAAACAACATCAAAGCAAATTTCATAAATAAACATACAACAACATAACCTTTCAAGAGACCAGAATACAAGTTATACTGCATCCAAAATAGTAAACATAATATCATAAGTACTTGAAAACATAAAAACAATCACATGCCTTGTAGACTTGTTGTAACCTATTACAAAATGAAACATCAAATTTCAAACCCAACATAAGATCTAAAACTAAAGCCTTGTGTTAAAGTCTTTTTGGCTCAACTCAGATCTCAAGTGATTGCTCTCAAATATTACCAATCTCAGCCAAATGACAAAATATGAAAATGTTTGAAACATTTAAATGAATCTATCATCAATATTGAAATCAGATGAGATATGAGGAGCCAAAGAGACTTTTAACTCTAGGCTTGAGTTTCTGACAAGGGAACAAAATACAACAGAGCTAACTAACAAAGTAACAAGCATATAGAGGGTCACTGACACAATTACTGATACAGAACAAAGTCTCCACTGGCACAGACACCAACCTCTCATGAATTGCATGGGTACTAAGCAAGAGAACACTAGAGGTACTAAGCAAGCATTTGAAATATGCCAACACACCTAAGTAACTAAGTACATCTAAGTAACTACTCAAATGTGTCAGTTCACTCAAGTCACTAAGCAAGCATTTCAAATGTGCCAGCACACTCAAGGCAAACCGTTTCATAATCATTAAAATAATTGAAGGCACTAAGCATGTTAATACAATTAAAATGATCCAAGACACTAATCAAGTAATCATGTTAATTACTGAACCATGCCAAAGAAGGGGGAGAAGTCGTTCCAGAAGCCATGTGCCAAGAAGGCACATATAACTTCTAGGCACTGATTACTTCTAGACACCGGGCCCTGGACCGGCTTCTCCCCCTTCTAGGCACCAGTCAGCAACAAATTACTTATAGGCGTCAAGCATGCCAGCATCAAGCAAACTAAGCACGACAAACTATATATGTATCAAGCATCAAGCATCAAGCAAACTAAGCATTTCAAGTTTAAGCATTTAAAGCATCAAGCATGCCAGCACAACAAACTAAGCATCAAGCATTTCAAGCATGACAATACATCAAACTAAGCATCAAGTATGCCAGCACAGCAAGTCAAACAAGCATTTCAAGCATGACAACACAACAAACTAAGCATCAAGTATGCTAGCACAGCAAGTCAAACAAGCATTTCAAGCATGCCAGCACATCAAACTAAGCATCAAGCATGCCAGCACAACAAGTCAAACAAGCATTTCAAGAAAGAAATTTCAGATTCAAGTCAACTGGTATGTAAAATTACTAAGCATGTAAAATTAATAAGCATCAAGCAATTGAGCATTTCAAATTATAAAAGCATATTCATCCTTAGAGATATCAGGTTCTGGCTCCTGATTTGATCTATAGAAATCAACCATTGTACCACGGTACCAGGCTTACAATAAAAACCTGCATGCAAAGCAAAATACAGACATATCCAGTCAAAGGGGCAATATGTAGACAAAAATTGAGGGAGAAGCAAATTAAAATGAGTAAATAAATATACCTACAATGGGATGAAATAGATTGATTGCCACTGCCAGAATTTCTCCCTATCTTTTCATAGTTCTTTTTGTTTGTCTCTTTTCTCTCTTCTCTTCTCTCTAACTAAGCATGTCACAACAACAAGATGGGCCTCAACACTATATATAAGCAACGATTGCACACAAGTCATGATTACTGACGTGTTTCCACGAGTGCTAATAAAGTACCATAAAACAACGCTAAAAGAAGGATTGCAAGTGCACAAACCTATCGTTTAGTTTCGGATCGGGTGTCGAATCCACAAGGAACGAGACTTGAGTACCAAATTTATCTCTTTTAATTAGCTAAGCGACAAATTTTGGGTTTTATATTTAACTAACTAAATTCTAAAATTAATTAAAACAAGAACACTAAAATATGAGAGAGATTAAAATATTTTTGGTAATTTTACAGTGTGTTTATGATGCAATCAACTCATACCATACAAACAATTAACAATTCAATTCAGAAGATAGACAAAGATCAAATAAAAGTACCAACATCTATTAAACTAAACCAACAACATAGTAACTTGTTACATGCCTAATCCTAGAAATAGAGTTTAGCCAAGCATGACACAAATAACACAAGATTCAAGTGCAAATTCCATCACAACAAATCAAAACAAGAATCAAAGAGAGAGATTGATAAAACCCTTCTTGCAAGTTTGTCTTGTTCTCCTCCTTGGTCTCATGCGCCAGAGAACCTCCAACCCCCAAAAATTCCCTAGATCCAAAAATCAAAATGAGATGGGATAGATGAGAAAAGTCAAAATGCCTTTTTTCTTTCTTTCTTTTCCTGCGCAGGTGAGAGGGAAGATTCCCAAAATGAGAGAGATCTTTCTTTTTGCTGTGCCTTGCGCAGATTTCTCCCCACCTACCAAAAATGAGATTTTGCTTTTAATGCTTTTTTTCCTTTTTTTCACTTGCTGTGCCTTGCGCCAACATGAGAGAGATCCAAAAATCAAATCTCTTTCCTAAATATCCTCAAGAGATGTCATGAGCTAGAGCAAATAAGAGGCAATAAAAGAGAAACTTGTTTCCTTTTTTATCACACCATCATACAGAGCCAACTAGCACATTTCTAAATTCAAAAACTGCAGTCTTCACAAGGAGCTGCTCTCAAGAATCTTGGCGAAAGTCTTGGCATAACTTTTTGTCTCTTTAAAGTTCCTGAAAATTCACAAAAATGCAAATATGGGAGTAACACGTTCTAGTAACAAAACAAGTGCTGAAATTAGCATGGTTCAAACGAATTGGGTATGTATTTGAGTTAAACCTTGTACAAATATATCACGTAATATGCACCTATCAATTACCTGCTTGGTTTCTAAGATACGTAGATGTACGATCAAGAGACAAGCCTCACAGTTTACATCGGGGAGAAACTTGACAAGTCTCTCAGCTTACAAATTGTACTGTGAAACCTTGCTTAGAGCGCAAATCCAGAAATAAAAGCATCACAATCATAGGATCAGAGAAAAAACTAGGGTTAACGACGAATATATATATATATATATATATATATATATATATATATATATATATATATATATATATGATGGATTCAAGGGTTGCTGACGGCCACAAAGCACGAGTGCACGAGAGTCCATGCATGTCAGGCAACATGTGAGAGAGAGTGAGAGAGAGAGCATGCGAGATAGACAGAGAGGGAGAGAGAGTGGAGACCATTACTGAGTTCGAGCGGCAGAGAAATGACAAGAGGGAGACAATTAGGGTTTTAGTCGACAACATTTCTAGAATTCTCCACCCCAAACTCTCTACAATCTTCTAATAGAAGTCCTCTGAAATTCTGTACGAAACAACAAAATGAACGATCACGATAACATCCATTTTCGTGTTTCATTCGATACTTAACACGGCATCGTTTGATCCTTGCGTTATCTGTTTCGTTCAACGATAAAACAATTTAATTCGTTCCATGACCGTTCGATCAGAGACGAAACAAAACGATCGAACAGTCGAAAACCCTTCTGTTGATAGGCCTGGTCTTCGCCAGGGCTTTGTGAATTGAAAATCCTAAATGGATTGGATAATTGTGAGCCCAATGTTTTTTCCTAAACCATATATAACCTTCATAAAAGAAACGGTATGCTAAAGAGCAGGCCCTTCTATGAGATTTGAAAATGAAAGTGGTGACTTTTAATTGTTATCATAGAGACCTAACAGAACGATGAATGTTATATACTTATGTTAGGGATGTCTAACGTGGCAAACGGTCATGAAACTGACATTAACCATTAATTGTTTCATCTAATTCATTTTTAAGGATTCTTTTTTCGTTAATCGTTTCGTGAATCAAATGATAATGAAATTGATTTCGTATAGTAAACTAAGATACAGTTGTTAATCGTTTCGTATAATGAAATTGATTTTGTCTAATAATAGTTCATGAACTTTTGATAAACTAAGATACAATTGTTTACAAGCAAGATCACGTATAGTAAACCAATATTACATAATACAACCAAATCAGAAACTTTTGAAAAGGAAAAAGGAAGGCGGTCTCTCCCCCTTCCTTTTTCTCATCTGAGATTCGAGAAAATCAGAAAAGGACAAAAATGATCAACTCTAAACATGAAAAATCGACAATTAAAGAGGAACGAGTGGTTGCCATTCGAGTGTGAGAGAGAGAGATGGAGAGACAGAGGGGGGTTAGATTCATAGGTTGCCATTGGAGTGTGAGAGGGTGCGTCGTTAGTAGAGGTGGCAATTGGGATGGTGACGTGTTTCCACGAGTGCAAAAAATGGCCCTAAAACAGTACTAAAAGAGTGATTGCAAGCGCACAACCTATCGTGTAGTACGTGATCGGGTGTTGAATCCACAAGGAATTAGACTTGAGTACCAAATTTTTTTTTTTTAATTAGCTAAGCGATCAAATTTTGGGTTTGAAATTTAACTAACTAAATTCTAAAATTAATTAAAACAAGAACACTAAAATATGAGAGAGATTAAAATATTTTTGGTAATTCTAGGATTTCGGCATACAAATTACTAAAGGTCATTGGTCTTTATTTAACAAACATCGTACTTTTATAATTTCTTTGTGGGTTTCTAATCCAATATTAGCATTTATCCACTTTCGTGGCTTCGTACCGTACCTAATCAAATCGAACGTCCGCTTTCGAGGTACATTCTTCTAAACTAGATACATTAAAACTTGTGATTAGCCTAAATAATTTTAGTAATTTATTTTCTCCTTTCGGTGCTTCGATAAATTAACTAAACGAGTTTAGGTCTCCCCTTAGGAACCGATTTCTCCTTTCGGTGCTTCACCAATTCCTACGCTATCTTATGTTATCGGGACTCAAATTACCACCTTTCGATACCTAATTCAAGTAGTAAAAACAAAACCGTTCGTGTGGTCGAATTAGTCTTTTGGTTACCAATCTAACGTGTTCATTCATTGAGAGGTATTTACGATGCAATCAACTCGTACCATACACACAATTAACAATTCAATTCATACGATAGACAAATATCAAATAAAAGTACCAACATCCATTAAACTAAACCAACGACATAGTAACGTGTTACATGCCTAATCCTAGAATAAAAGTTTAGCCAAGCATGACACAAAGAACACAAGAGACAAGTTTAAATTCCATCACAACAAATCAAAACAAAAAAGTTAAAAGATAAAACCAATCTATGCATCAAGTTTCTCTCTTTCTCCTTGCCTTCCCATGCGCCAAGTCTCCCAGACAAAAATCAAAATCAGAGATGAGGAAAATAAAGTTGCCTTTTCCACCTATTTGTTCCTATGCAGGTGCAGAGAGAAAGTTCCCAAAAAATCTCTTTATTTCCCCATTTGTCTCATGCGCCTACCTCTCTCATGTCCTAGCTGTCTTCAAGAGAATTAAAGGCAAATCTCTTTCCTTTTTATTTCTAGCTACTACACCCCAAGATTAAGAGGCAATTAATTCAATTCCCATTTCCTTTCTTGTGCACCAATCGCAGAAAAGAGATTCTTTCCATTTGTTTCTTGCGCAACTTAACAAGTGAGAGAAAGGTCAAAGTCAGCTAGCAATAGTCAACAAGATGCGAAACTTTTTGTTCCTTTAAAGTTTCTGAAAATACACAAAAAATGCAAACACGACAGTAACACGTTCTAGTAACAAAACAAGTTTTGAAATTAACATGGTTCAAAGAAATTGGATATGTTTTTGGGTCTAACCTTATACAAATATATCATTAAATATGCACCTATCAAATCCCCTCAAGCTTGAACAATGAAGTTCAAAGGCCGGCCTTTAAACTAACCCATCTTGTTTAGAACCATACCTAAAAGGAAAAACTTGTGAATTTGTCAGATTAAAAGAATCAATGTTCAATTTGGGGGTCAATCTTAAAATAGTAATTTGGCAGTCTTCTTCACCTCAAGGGACATGGGTCGAAGTGCGGTTAGGTTAGATCGAGCGACTCTTGAGCAAGAAACAACTTAACTCGAAATCTTGAACCCTAGCTTCTCTCACAATGACATATCTAAATCCTCTTTTCATGACTTGTCCCATGACCAAAAGAATGAACATCATGACTTGGCTAAGATGCATTGTATGTTTAGAATTACTCAAAAATTTTAGGTTCAACATTTGGTTCCTATGCCTATGATCAAATCCAATATATACAAAGATTCAAGATCACTTTTTTTCATTATTATTATTTTTTTTGTGTCGAGTGATTATGTCCTCGTCTTGTACTGGAACAATACACAATGGCTTGATTTATCCAGACTGTTCAAGGTGTATATTGCATACTTGTACTCATAGTGAAGCTAGCAGAGTATTAATCAACTCGATTATTATATTTTTGTTGTTTTTGCAATTGATCTTTTGTTGGATCTTTTTATGGCTGGATTCAATCATAGGAACAAGATTAGTTGTTTGAACTCCCAAGTGTTGAAATAACCTAAACATACAAGGCAACCTAGACAAACGTGTATATCCGATAAGATTAATCATATTTCAAATCAAGCAAAGTGTCAAATATGCTATTGGTGGTATTAAGCAACCGATTCGAGTCCTAATTTTCAAAATTCAAGTTGTAAAATGGACTAGACGCTACAGATTCTAAGCTTCGATTTCAACACACTAGTCCATGAAGTTATACTGCCAAAACAAATTAGTAACCACATGACCTCATAAATTCTTGTATCTCGACCAATCCACATGTTTATTCCAAGCCCCTAAATTACCATGCAAGCTACATGAATGCAGATACAATTCTCTTGACACCCCCCTAAGCTTAGAAGTGTGCATTTTCCTCAATGCGAGAAATTAAACAAGAGAAGGTGAGAAAGAGAATTAGAGAGCTCACATAATCAATGTGGTGATGGAGGTTAAAGGGTTTGGGGTTCTCTGCTGCCAAGAGTCTGGCAAGAGTCATGGCAGCAACTTCTCCCATTTTTTTTTGTACTTAGCCAAAATTTGGACTCCTTTTTCAGACTTCCTGTCAAGAGTCTTGGCAGAACCTTCTCCTTCTTGTACTTAGTCAAATTTTTTACTCTTTTCTTCAAACTTTCTGCCAAGAGTCTTGGCAGAACGTATTCCTTTGCAGTTCTTGTACTTAGTCAAATTTTTGGCCTCTCAATTCTCCAACAAGCATAAGACTTTCATTCATCCCAATTCCTTGCTTCTTGTGTACTTCCTACACCAATTGTAAATATGAGAAAAAGAAACAAAAATTGCATAAAATAAGATGCAAAATCTAAAAAAAAAATGCTAGAAAATAAAAAAATTTAAAAAATTTAAAAGAAAATGCATGATCATAAATAAAATCTTGGGTTGCCTCCCAAGAAGCGCTCATTTAAGGTCTTTCCCTCGACCCCATGTTTCATGTCTTGCCAATAGAGTCGGGGAGAGGGTGCACTTGCTTCCCTCCAATTATCTCTCCTTGAAAATAGTGCTTGAGACTTTTTTCATCAACCATAAATGCCCCCGTTTTGTCGCTCCAAATCTCTACTTTGCCCTGAGGGAAAATATATTTCACTTTGAAAGGACCGATCCACCTAAACTTTAATTTGTGCGGACAGAGTTTGAGGCGGGAATTGAAAAGAACGACCCAATCTCCTTCCTTGAAATCATTTCGGATGGTGTGTTTGTTGTGCCAAAGCTTGGTAACTCTTGAGAGATCGGGTGGCTTAAACTTCTTTGCATGTTGTTCAAGTTTGCCTTGAGTTGCTTTGTATTTCATCCCAACTTCATTCTCCTTGCTATGAAGCTCTACAATCTCATCAAAATTCGAATCTCCTTCCGCTTGATCATGGTTCTTCCTTGCATGTTTGAGTGAATCGATGTTGACATACTTGTTGAAAATCTCTGTTGTTGAGATATCTGATCTTTCAACCCTACAACAAGTATTATCATTAGAATAATCTTTCATAGGTTTCGCAACATTGAACTCCATCTTTTCTTCCCCTATTGTCAATAAAAGTATACCATTTTTCATGTCAAGATTTGCTCTAGCGGTAGCAAGAAATGGTCTACCTAAAATGATAAGAAATTGAGCATCTTCTTCCATGTCCATTACAACAAAATCTCCGGGTACAAAGAACTTAACAACTTGGACCGGTATGTCTTCTAGTATACCCAATAGGAACCTAACAGATCTATCGGCAAGCTGTAAAGACATCTTTGTTGGCTTAAGATCTCCAATTCCTAACTTTTCAAATATTGACTTTGGCATAAGACTCACACTAGCACCGGGGTCACACAAGGCCTTTTTGCATTTGACATTACCAATAGAGCACGGTAAGGTAAAGCTACCGGGGTCTCTCAACTTTGGAGGTAATTGGTTAAGAAGTAACACACTACAATCCACCGTTAGAGCCACAATTTCACACTCAATTTTTCTTTTGTTGGACAAGATTTCTTTCAAAAATTTAGCATACGAAGGCATTTGAGTGAGAGCTTCGGTAAATGTGATGTTAATGTGCAATTTACTCAAAAGATCAACAAACTTACCAAATTGCTTGTCCTTTTTAGCCTTGACTAATCTTTGTGGAAAAGGAATTGGGGCTTGTAAGGGGGAGGATTATACATTGGTTCTTCTTCCTCATGTTGACTTACCTCCTCACTTACCTTTGGAGCTTCCCTTGCTACCGTGACTCCCACCGCGACTCTTGGCAGCAGGTTTTGAGGTGGAATGAGCTCACCATTTCGGGTAACGATAGGATTTTCATACTCAAAACCACTTCTCAAGGTGACGACTTTGCAATGCTCCCTTGGATTAAGCTCGGGATTGCCCGGAAGAGTGCCGAGTGGCCTTGAAGAGGATGATGCTTGTTGTGCCACTTAATTCTCCAACATTTTTATTTGAGTAGATTGTTGCTTCAAGGTTTCTCCCACTTCATCCATCACTTGCTTTTGATGGTTCATGAATTGTTCCATCATCGCTTCCAAGTTCGATTTTTGAGATGGTTGAGGTTCAAATTGTGTTAGAGCAAAACCTTGTTGTGGCACACCTTGAGTTGGCACAAAATTTTGTTGAGACCGGTTTTGGTTTTGGGGCACTGAACCTTGATTGTTCTTGTATGAGAAATTTGAGTGATTCCTCCAACCCGTATTATAAGAGTTTGAGTATGGATTGTTTTAAGGCCTATTGAAATTGCTTAACATGTTCACATCTTCAAAGTTCTCTTGAGGAACACTCAATGGGCACTCAAGTGCGGTATGATCAAAAGTGCCACAAATTTCGCAAGAAGGGGCAAAAGTCACTTGATTCACCTTGGAGACACTTAATTGGCTAATTTGGTTTTGAATTGCATATTGAACTCTGCCTTAATTAGATCTTAATTGCTTACTTCAACTTCAATTTGACTAATAAGACAGATGGACAACTTCAGTAATTAAGCACTCCGCGACAGATGGTAAGTACCTTCATGAAAGTCAAGGAGTCTACCTCAAGCAAGCTCGGAGTGCTCTTTGTCGATTGGCGGTCGGAAGGAGACCAATGATGTTGGTTCACCGCCATTGTCTCGATCAAGTCATGTGCTCCTTCCGCGGTCTTATTTGCCAATGCACCACCTGTTGCAGCATCAAGAAAATTTCTATCATTACTTTTTAGTCCATCATAAAAAAATTGCACAATGTATTGTTTGGCAAGACCATGATGTAGACATAACCTAAGCAAATCTTTAAACCTTTCCCAAGCATCATACAAAGTCTCATCGCTCATTTGTCCAAAATTGACAATTTGACCTCTTAATTGAGCGGTTTACTTGGTGGAAAGTATTTGGTCAAAAATGCTCGGGTCAATTGGTCCCAATTGGTGATGGAACTGGCGGGTAAAGAATGCATCCAAGCTCTAGCCCTATCCCTCAAAGAGAATGGAAACAACCTAAGCCTAATGGCATCATTACTAACACCATTACACTTATATATTTCACAAATTTCAAGAAAAAATGCAAGATGTAAATGAGGGTCTTCGCTAGGTAGTCCGCCGAATTGATTTTGTTGTGCCATGGTAATGAGAGAAGTTTAAGCTCAAAATTGTTTGCCGCTATGGCGGGTGCCACAATGCCTCCTCGCATGTTGTTCGCTCGAGGAATGACAAAATCTCTCAAAGGTCGATTCAAGTCATCATTATCGAGAGGTGGGTCATCTGGATTCACGTTGAGAGCTATCTCGGTGTTGAAATCCTTGTTGAGAGGTTGCGAAGTGCGATTCAACTTATCTGCCGAGACTCGCGCTGCGACTCTTGGAAGAGGTTGAGACTTAGATATTGAGACTCTTTTTTCGTAAAACCTTGTTACCGGTCGACTTGTTCTTTCGGCCAGCTTTCAGAGTCCTACAAGAAGATTAAATAAGAGGTGAGAATAGTAGAAATAAAAATAAAAATGCTTAGTCTAATTGACTTAAAATAAATTTTGATATCAAGTACACCGTTCTCCGGCAACGGCGCCAAAAAGCTTGACGTGTTTCCACGAGTGCTAATAAATAGCCCTAAAACAATAGTAAAAGAGTGGTTGCAAGCGCACAACCTATCGTGTAGTACGTGATCGGGTGTCGAATCCACAAGGAACGAGACTTGAGTACCAAATTTATTTCTTTTAATTAGCTAAGCGATCAAATTTTGGGTTTGAAATTTAACTAACTAAATTCTAAAATTAATTAAAACAAGAACACTAAAATATGAGAGAGATTAAAATATTTTTGGTAATTCTAGGATTTCGGCATACAAAATACTAGAGGTCATTGGTCTTTATTTAACAAACATCGTACTTTTATAATTTCTTTGTGGGTTTCTAAGCCAATATTAGCATTTATCTACTTTCGTGGCTTCGTACCGTACCTAATCAAATCGAACGTCCGCTTTCGCGGTACATTCTTCTAAACTAGATCCATTAAAACTTGTGATGAGCCTAAAAAATTTTAGTAATTTATTTTCTCCTTTCGTTGCCTCCATTAAAATTAACTAAACGAGTTTAGCTCTCCCCTTAGGAACCGAATTCTCTTTTCGGTGCTTCACCAAATTCTACGCTATCTTATGTTATCGGGACTCAAATTACCACCTTTCGATATCTAATTCAAGTCCTAAAAACAAAACCGTTCGTGTGGTCGAATTAGTCTTTTGGTTACCAATCTAACGTGGTCCTTCGTTGAGAGGTATTTACGATGCAATCAACTCGTACCATACAAACAATTAACAATTCAATTCATAGGATAGACAAATATCAAATAAAAGTACCAACATCCATTAAACTAAACCAACGACATAGTAACGTGTTACATGCCTAATCCTAGAATAAAAGTTTAGCCAAACATGACACAAAGAACACAAGATACAAGTTTAAATTCCATCACAACAAATCAAAACAAAAAAGTTAAAAGATAAAACCAATCTATGCATCAAGTTTCTCTCTTTCTCCTTGCCTTCCCATGCGCCAAGTCTCCCAGACAGAAATCAAAATCAGAGATGAGGAGGAAAATAAAGTTGCCTTTTCCACCTATTTGTTCCTGTGCAGGTGCAGAGAGAAAGTTCCCAAAAAATCTCTTTATTTCCCCATTTGTCTCATGCGCCTACCTCTCTCATGTCCTAGTTGTCTGCAAGAGAATTAAAGGCAAATGTCTTTCCTTTTTATTTCTAGCTACTACACCCCAAGATTAAGAGTAGGGCTAGGCAAAAAACTCGTAACTCGTGAGTTGCTCGTACTCGACTCGAGAAAAACTCGGTTCTAACTCGAGTTGACAGAACTCGAGTTGGCATAACTCGAGCTGAGCCAACTCGGTTGACTCACGAGTTGAGTTCGAGTTGCCCTCAACTCGCTCAGTCCAACTCGCGAGTTGTAATATGTAAATAATTTGTACTTATTTAAACTTAAACCTGTTTTATATTTGAATTATTTGCATTTATTTGACAAACATTAGTAGTAAACACATACTTTTTATGCTCTGTGTTACAGTTTTCGAGCTGGTTGTCGAGTCACGAGCCAACTCGAGTTGTGGCGAGTTGAGCTCGAGTTGGTTCAGAAAACTCGAAATTGCTGTGTGTAACGAGCCGAGCCAACTCGAGTTGTGACGAGCTCGAGTTCGAGTTGAGTCTGACTCGCTCAAACTCGGCTCATATACAGCCCTAATTAAGAGGCAATTAATTCAATTCCCATTTCCTTTCTTGAGCACCAATCGCAGAAGAGAGATTCTTTCCATTTGTTTCTTGCGCAACTTAGCAAGTGAGAGAAAGGTCAAAGTCAGCTAGCAATAGTCAACAAGGTGCTGCTGTGAGTCTTGGCACGAGTCTTGATAGACACTTTTTGTCTCTTTCAAGTTCCTAAAAATTCACAAAAAATGCAAACACGACAATAACACGTTCTAGTAACAAAACAAGTGCTGAAATTAACATGGTTCAAAGAAATTGGATATGTTTTTGGGTCAAACCTTGTACAAATATATCATTAAATATGCACCTATCAGATGGTCGGGCGAATTTGGGTCGGGTTGGGCCACGGATCGTCCAATGTCGACAATTTTCGGGTCACGAGTCGGGTTGGGCATAATCAGGTTAGGCCTCGAGTCTACGAGTGCCGACAAGTTTCGGGTCTTGGGTCGGTTCGGGTCGGGTTTCAGGTCCATATGTTGTCGCTTCAGATCGGGTCACAAGTCGAAGCAGGTATGGTCGGGTCGGGTATCGAGCCCACGAGTGTCGCTTCTGATCGGGTCACGGGTCGAAGCAGGTCGGGCCGGGTCTCGAGTCCATAGGTGTTGCTTCAGATTGGGTTGCAGGTCGTGTCAGGTCGGGTCTCGAGTCTCTATGTGTCGATTCAGACCGAGTTACGGGCCATCTCAGGTCGGGTCGGGTCGGGTTACAGGTCAACCATTATCGCGAAAGATTGTGTTACGGGTCGTGTCGGGTCGGGTTCGGGTTAGTTTGACTTTCTAACAAATCAGGTCAGGTCGAACTTGGGTCAAGTCGAGTCGGGCGAGTTTCTCGGGTTGGGTCGGGTTCTGCCACCTCTAATCGTTAGTGGCGGTAGTGGATCGAGAGGCTGGGAGCAAATTGAGAGCGACGGAGCGACAAGAGCAACAAGAAAGAGAGAGATATGGTAAGAGGGAGATGTCTGAGGCTCTAATCAGAAGAGATTGAACCATGGAATCGAGTTCTCTTGCTCTGCCATTGATCAAATTGTCGATTTGAAAGAGAAAATTAGAAAGAAAAAAAATAGCTCCTTTGTGTTTGAAATTTTAGTGTTTCTTGATTTTTTCAGTATAAGATGAAAAATGAGCAAAAGAGAGAAAAGGGTTTACATTTGGGAGAAGAAGCCACTGACACTGGAACTCTATGGAAGAATAACGATCACGAAATAGGTCTTTTTCGTGTTGCGTTCGATTTATTGGACGACACTGAATCTTGTTTTCATGTTTCGTTTCGTTCAACGACGAAACCGATATTTCCATTTTGTGACTGTTCAATTTTGGACGACACTGAAGCAAGTCCTTCAGTAGGGATATGCCATAAGCCCCTAGCCCCTGGCCCGGCCCTTGCCAGACTCGGTCCTGATTCGGCCCTTAATAAGATTTTGAAAGGGCCGGGCCTTAGAAGGGCCGGATTCGTTCAAAAAATATAGGCCCCTATTGACCCGGCCCTTTCAAGCCCCGACCCCTCCGGCCCTGATTCGGCCCTCTGCAACCCTTACCCACTCCAGCCCCTCAGACACTTATCAACCCTTTCATAATTAAAATAAAAATAAAAAATGAGACCAAAGCCCTTATTACCCGGCCCTTATCCGGCCCTCTGCAGCCCTAGGGGCCTGATAAGGGCCGGGCCTATTTCCTTAGAACAAAGCCCTTATTACCCGGCCCCTATTAAGCCCTCTTTAGACCCGGCCCTTTCGTAGGCCCCTCTAGGCCCGGCCCTTGTAAAGCCCGGCCCGGCCCTTTAGACTTTCACTATCCTTCAGGTAAAAACGTAATTTACACTACAAAGTAATTAATAACAGAAATTAAATTAATTAATAAATAAATAAAGCGTCCATTTTGACTTCTGATTTATTGCATCAGAATTCATCATTTCACACGCAGTAAATCCATTCTTTAATTAGGGTAATTGCTTCAAATTTTTAGCTGATTTTTTTCAAGCAAACGTTGACTATGGTTCTGACTCTTGGAGTTCAAAATTTAAGGTAATAGAATATACGTGTTATTGCTTGATACATCTAAGAATGCTGCAGTTATAAGTCATTTGCAATTCGTTTACTTAATCAGGGATGAAGACATAAAAATAAAATAAAATATTTTAAGGATGGGATTGATTTTCCTATGTGGAATCAATATTTACAGCATAGATAATGATTGATCAACCAATTATTCTTAAGTTCAAATATAATAAAATTTCAACGAATGTTAGATCACTAACATGAAGAAATTGCCTCGAGTATGTTGCTGTTTAGTGTCTTATCATGTATAAACTTAGAACCGCATCGTTACTCATTCAATTTAAGTCATATTTCAACCAATAACATATGCATTACTTGCAAGAAACAGAAGGCATTATAATTATGCAATTGAAAGGAACACTATTTTATCAAAAACTGCTTTGGCGGCCGATGCTTTGGTGGTTATTGACATTCTTATTGATATTTCACATTGCGACAGAAAGAAAATAGAATTTTCAAAAGGAATGGTGTGAGATTAGTCGTCATATATACATGAAAATGCATTATTTACATCAGTCGTATCAGATGCAGTAAATCATATTTACATCAGGATGCTGACGTTAAAAGTCTTTACTCTTTAGCATGAAGAAACTGATGCAAAGACACAAATGTAAATACGCTTGTTGCAAATAAGTATTTGCATCCGATTTCTCATTTACATTAACACTTTATTTACATCAAATTAGACATATGTCAAATCTATAGTTATTTCCATCAGTTTGCAGAAGCAAGTATTATTTGTTTGCAAGAATGTCACTGATGCAATCATCTACACTAATATTAGCTTCCTAAACCAGATGTGTTTTTATTATATCACATTTTTATTTTTTTGATATCTAATTGCTAATGTAATTATTGATATTAGCATATGTTAATGTGGTGATATCTTCTCTTATTGCATCTGTTAATGTTACGATATTTTTTTTTATTTGCATCTGTTAAAGTCATGGTATCTTCTTTTATTTGCATCCGTTAAATTGGTGATATCTTTTTCATTGCATCATATATAGAAAAACATTCTTTACAAAAATAATTAAAAATTATCATAGAAAAACATTAATTACAAAGATCATCATAAATTAATTACACAATATTTTACTTCAACACTACCCAAACTAATATATACATAGAAGAGGCTAATTTCCTTCAACACTACATTCAACTAATTCTATTAGAAACTATAGAACATTTTGCTAAATAAATTATAAAGATATCAATTGGAAGTACCACTCAAGCAATTTTTCAATGCTTAGTCTTGTAATCCTCTTCTTGTTTGCTTATTCCAGCCCTATAATGAAATCAAGTATAGGATAATTAGTGTCATTAAATACTATGTGAAAGAGAAAAGACATGTCCAGGATGTTGTCGCCAATGCAACACAAATCAAGTTATGTATTGACTATACATGAACACTTTACACAACCATTCCTGCTGGAGTTCATACTAACTCGATCTTTACTCCGAACTCCAGTAGTGAATACAAGTGTCCATATCATAGCTACATTTGTAAGGAGTCATCAGTAAGCTATTATTACAAAGAAATTCATTAAAAGAGAGAGTAAGAATAACACATTTGATAGGTACCTTGAAAAAGGGATCAATATTATCATCAATATTGAATTGAGAGAACTCAAAGATAACTTTTGAGGAAGTGTAAAGAGCACTTTCTGCCCAAGAATTTAAGCAAAAAAGAAACCATTACATTAATCTACATATATAGACACGCTGAACTTAGAGACAAATACACTACAACAGAAAGAAGCTTTAATAGCCTCCTTTTAATAGTGGCATAGTACGAAATTCGGTATAAAAAGAATTTATAGCGGACATTAGAGCAAATGAGCTATTAAAACCACATTTATTATAGCCGATGAAGATGAGGATCCACTATTAAAACCTTTAATAGCGGTAGATATAACCGTCTGCTATTAAAGGGTCACTTTTAATAGCGGATGGGCATCAGGTCCGCTATTATAGATGTAGTTTTAAAAGCGGCATATTGAAGGGTCCGTTATTAAAACGTTTCCCACGGATTGCTCACGGTCCTTACAATATGCAGCGTCCGTTCTAACCAATCCGACGCTAAAAAATCACTCAGAAAAAACACACGAATTCTCATCTTTTTTTCTCTTTATTTCATTCATATCTCTTATATATATATTTCACTCTTCATTATTTCTCAAATTTTTCTCTTCATCTTTCAACTTCTCAATATACAAACACAAAAGATCAAACTAAAAAAAATCATTCTATTTTTTTCTCAATCTCTATCTCCTAATTTTTTGTAAGAGTTCAACTAATTTGTTCATTTTTTTATTTTTTGAACTTTTTTAGTTCAACTAATATTGTAGAATGAGTATTTTGAGTATATGTGTCTATTTCTTGTTGTTGTTGCTGCTGTTTTTGATTATTTTGAGTATTTTGTTTGATGATGTAGAGTTGCTTTTGGCCAGCTGTGACCTTGTGGATCCCTCCAGAGCATTTCGTTGTGGCCATGGGTGGTTATGCACAGATGTGTATGTAATAACAAGCATATCAAGATTATATCAATATAGCAAGTTTATATCAAGCATAACATAGAAAATAATGAAATGCTCTGTCAAATTTATAGCAGCACATAGAAAATAAAAAATGCACGAAATTGTCACATCTTTTGATATTCTGACATGATGGACATCTGTCACTGAACGGTCGTCAGTTTTCTTTTTAAATTTTCGCAAATCTTTAATAGCGGACCCCTGAATAGGTCCGCTATTAATTTTCCATTTTATTAGCGGATTTGTCTCTGAGTCCGCTATTAAAAGTTAGAATTAATAGCGGAGGTGACCCCAAGGTCCGCTATTAAAAGTGGAAATTAATAGCGGACTTGGAAAATGATCCACTATTAAAAGTGGAAATTTATAACGGATGGTTCAACTTTTTATAGCCCCTCTCTTTTATAGCAACCCCTTAACTCGCTATTAAATCTCATTTTTCACTGCTATTAATTCTCATTTATGTTGTAGTGATATCTTGAAAAGGTGGATGTAATTTTATGTCTGTAATACACCTGTACGGCTGTACATACCTGGTAGCATGGTTCTGAAACTCGATCGATTCCGAGCCGAGTCGGCCGAGTCAACTCGGAATCGGCCATGTCCGAGACGAGTTTTACTCGATTCTCGCGCCTGTACGAGTTTTTGGGCAAATCTCGGATGAATAGTGACGAATCGGCCGAGCCAGACGAGTTTTCCTGTCGAGTCAGTCGAGACAAACGAGTTTTCCTGTCGAGTCGGCCGAGCCAAGTGTTAAATGGAAAGCGGAGGTGGCGCCACCATTGTTTTTATTCTGAGAAAAGAAGGAGACATCGAAAGGGAAAGAGAGATAATTGCTTCCTCAGTCCTCAGAGATGCCTAATTCCCTTTTTCCTTCTTTTCTTAATCGCTTAGGCCCGGAGTATGTACACCGTTAGATGTTGAGATCCACTAACTTGGTGCACCCACGATGAGCCAAGTTCATTCTTTGTAGATGGCTCCTTTTTATTTGTTATCTCCTAGATACACATGGTCTATGTAAACTTAGAGAGATCTTTGGTCCATATGACATGTATCGACACCATGAGCTAGGTCTAACCAAATAAAATAGCTCATCTGATTTTAAGTTGGATTGTTCCAGCGACTTTTCTCCTTAACCATGCATTGATTACTCTCAATTTGTCTAGTAAATGGACCCCTCCATTAATTCGAATTTTAAATTTGTGTCAATTGATTTTAAATTGTTCGGAGGGTCAAACGTTGGAGATTTTTCATGAAATTTGCACCGTAATTTTCTTTATTTTTTTCTAAAATTTTAAGGATATAAAATATGTATCTATCAAATAACCATTGCATCCTCAAAATTTTATTTTGTATTAATGTGCTTTAATTATTTGTAATGTTTGTAATTATGTACATATTAGTAAGTTATGTGAGTGTATTATTGTCTTAATTAACATCATTTTTTCACAAATTATTTTTTCCCAATTTTTTTTTATTTTTGTGCTACAAAACAAGACTTCTGCCAAAAAAATTCGAGTTACCGATCCGATTCATCCGATTCCGAGTCGGCTATCCAACATCCGATTCCGATTCCGAATTCGAGTTTCAGAACCCTGCCTGGTAGAATGCCAAACACTGCAGAACAAACTTATCTACAAAATCAAGCTCCAGATCTAGAATTGAAATTAACATAATCCTTGACCTAAATAAACATGAAAAATTAGAGAAATTAAAAACTAGAACATAATAATTGAAAAACATTCATAAGCTAACATAAGTATACCGCAGATTTGTACCCTAATTGCATGATAGCATGAAGCATGCAGGTACAAGCTTCAATATTAGCCCCTTCTATTGTCAAAGCCAACGGCAGATCTTTAATTGTAAATCTGCTTGTTTGGATATAAATAAATAAATAAATAAAAGTTAACAATAAAAATACATCTTTGTCACTACTAAGAAGACTTTGGAAAAATTAACGGCAAAAGTAATAGTATGGCCTGGCTATCATTCACCCCTCTCTCTTCCAAGTAATCATTGAATATCAGTAATAGTTAAGCAAAAGGGAGTGTAATAAAATAACAAAGGTAAGGTACTAATAAAAGCAAGAAAAAGATGGATGATATTTTAACTGATTAGTTAAGCATGATAACGTCAGGAAAAAGTACAGACCAATTAATGCTGGAAATGAGTTGTCTTGGTAAAAGACTGATGCGTTAGCTAAATTTTTTGAGGCCAAAACTAGAATACTATCCCTTACTATGAGTGCAGGCAAAATCAATGAACAATTTAAGCTATGAAAAAGCCACCAAATGAGAAAGCAAAATTGATAATATGTGAACCTATTTCAATACTGAAATGTCAGAGGCCTGATACTAGACCTCCCTCCATATATATATATATACCATGCATCAACCTCTACTAAATCCTGCTCGAATAAAACAAAAGTAAAGATAAAAATGTGAAATGATATACTTGAAATCGAAACATCGATGTTTTTCATCGATTTAGCGATGTAAAGAGAATTTCAACAATGATTTGCTTTAACCCAATAATATTTTGTCAAATTTTATCCAGAAAATAAAACAACTGATGTTTTTTCATTGATTAAGCGTTGTAAATAAAAATTTCAGCGATGTTTTGCTTTAATCTAGCGATTTTTGTCAAAATTTTATCCAAGAAATCGAAACGTCGTTATTTTTCATTGATTCAGCGATGTAAAAAAGAACGCCAGTGATGTCTTACTTTGATCCAGCGATGTTTTGTCAAATATTATTTAGGAAATTAAAACATCATTTTTTTCATCGATTCAGCGATGTAAAGAAGAATTTTAGCGGTGTTTTTCTTCAATCCAACTATGTTTGTCAAACTTTATCCAAAAAATCGAAACATCGATGTTTTTCATCAATTCATCGATATAAAGAAGAATTTCAGCGATGTTTTTCTTCAATCCAACGATGATTGTCAAATATTCACAAGTAACGTTTAAGCGATATTTATTTGTATCTGCAAAGCAGATGTGCATCAACATAAAAAATATTATATTTACTTGCATCTGTCTTGCTGATGTGCATCAACATTATAGAACATCTCTGTTTTTTTCATTGTCAGAAATAAAAGTAACTACATTTATTCGCATCTGCACCGCAAATGTGCACCATTATTTGCATCCGTTATTCTGATGCAACATGTCCAAATCATAATTTCAAGATACGAAATTTTTTCTGCTGATGCTAATAAAAAGTTCAGATGCAATTGACACCTTACAGATGCGAATAATGCATCTTCATGTAGTGATATAGTTGTCTAGAGAACTTTTCTAATAACATAAATAATGTATATTTTTCAAATACTGCATCATAGCTGGTGCATGGCAAATCCAAATGCTTGATTAAACACCATCAACAGAACATGCTTGATTGAGGAGGTATGTACTTGGTTTAACTGAATAGGAAAAGTCTACCTCAACTAATTAATTTGAATAACAGTGTATCTTAATTAGTAATTAAAATTAACAAATTATATATGTGTCATCAATTAGTCTCTGTTGGTTAATTTAATCCTTAGTTACAGAAGAGAGACTACACAATTACAGCTCTTAATTTTAAAATTTTAAAATTCTAAAATTCTCTCACAGATGCCGGTCAGTTCACAAAATTAAGTTCGTTTAGTATAGATATATATGTGCAACTTTCCATCTATCTGTATTGCTAATTATTAGCCATTAATAAAATAAGATGACCCGTTTACGGAAGATAAAGAGTATCTGCATTTTCTAGGCGTCATGAAGAACTCCCAACCTCCATGAAATCTATGAACTGTATACCATTAGTTGGATTGGTTTCATTCTCTTCTTGCTGATCTATGCTTGAGCAACAGTTGGTTTCATTTGAGCTTGAATTTACTTGTAGAAAATCATAGAACTCTGTATGATTATTCATATCTGCATGCACATACCCAAAAAAAAGCATCGTAATGCATCCTCACAAATTTGGCAGTTTAGTTCAAAGGAGAAACTTTTCTACTAGCTAGAGATTTGTCAAATAGAACATATATTAAATTGATAGTGGAAACAAATTTTTTTATTAGTTTCTTGTACGATTGATTTCAAGAACTTGTTGAAAGTTACAATTTATCATCATTTTTCATTTCCAATACTATTTTTTGAAGTAGATTTCCATTTCAATATTTAAAAGTCAAAATTTGTAATGAATTTATACTTTTGTTTGGTGATCATGTGATTAGTTTGCCACATAGTAGGTCTATTCATTTTCAACACCCAAAAACTGACAAGAAATAATAAGATTACCCTGATTGGAGCTTGAATGAAAGTCTGGATGAAGCGTCAAGTATCTTTTACTTTGGTTGAAGCAGTTTGCGGAAGTACCGACAAGTTCAGCTCGGTATTTCTCATTCCAACAACTTATACTTGAATCCCTTCCTTCAGTTTTAAAATCTCTGAGATCACCGCTATGATAGCTTCTCTTACTTGATGAAGCTTTTGACTTCTCGCGTGACCTCCGTGCCATGATAACATGCCAATGATTTTTTACCGCATTATCAGTACGACCAGGAAATAATCTTGCAATTACAGCCCAGCGGTTGCCATGGATTCGGTGCGAAGCAAGTAGTCTCTCTTCTTCCTCTTCGGTGAAGGGAATTCGATTGATTCGTGGGTCTAATTGATTGAACCATCTCAGCCTACAACTTTTTCCTGAAAACAACAAATCTATTAAATTTTGCTTTCTTAATGAATTGATTTCTGTTTAAGTTACAATCACATCATTTTCACCAGTGATTACAGGTGTTTCTGTAACTTTATATCTACTAAAATCAGAACTCCAATTTATTCTATAAGATTTACTCAAGTGGAGGTGTTTAAAACTTTAAATTATCTAGCATTACAAAGAAAGAAAAGCACAAAATACCAAACAATTCATGATGTAACATGTCCAAGAAGATGAGGGAAAATGATGGCCGGAAAAAAAGAAATTGAAATTAATTTCTATAGATTATATATATGATAAAAGCCAATCTTGCAGTCTACTTATAATTATTATTGTTTTAATGAACTATCGATCCTCTCCTCTAAAAGTGCTTTAGATGATTTTATATATTTATTGTTCTCTATTTTTGCTTTTGTTTCTATTAAAACTGTATGATGATTTGAAATAGGATGATTTTAATTAATAGCATTCTGAAAGTTGTATATCAACAACTTTCAAAATGTATTCATCAAATTAATTTTGAGTTCCCAATATTTTCCTCTCATACAGTACAAAAATATCAAATTAAGATGACAAAACGAAGAAGAAAGTAGATATATAAACCTTAATAAGTAGACATAATAGAATAAAATTATACACACACATGCGGTGCGCGCGTGCAAGAAATTTTGTAACTAGCGCACCTGATCGCCCTTGAAGCTTCTCAGCTATAGCATTCCAATTATGTGGACCATAGCGCGAGACCAGTTCCTTTAATTGTTCATCTTCTGATGGTCTCCAGTGACCTCTTGTGCACATCTAGCTAGCTAGAGTATATATCAGCTGATCTATCTCTTAACTTTGTCTTTTAATTTGTAATTGCTAGCAGCTTTTAATTATGTTAATTTTATTTTTCTATAATTGCATCCTTGATCATCCCTGATCCTCAACCAAGCTGATAAATGGGACCAAAGGCAGGAGAGGAGAGGAGAGGAATACCTGAGGTAAACCGAACACAGGAAGCCCTAATTCTCTCTCTTAATAAATTAGTTAGCGATTCTTTGCTGTTAGCAAAGACTAAAGAAAAATAGAGAAAAGAGGGAGAATTAATGCGGCCTGATGATACTGATACAGGGTAAAGGTGTGATCATGATATATATTGGCTAGAAGAAAGATACCAAAAGGAGATGGTGGAGAGAGGAAGATGTAAAGGAGAAGCCTGAAAGATGAAAGAGATAGAGAGAGGGGGATTATTTTCTCGTTAGCAGTGAAATCGAACGTAGAGGTTGGACATATAGAGAAGAGAGTACACAGTTGCACCACTGTTTGAATATAATTACGAACTGGCTAACAAATAGTATATTTTATATCATGTTTAAAGAGAGAGAGAGAAACGGAGAGAGGTGTGTAGTTGCTTGGTGGGGTGAAATTATAAATCCGTTTGGAACTCAACATCTCTCATGTTTCAAACCTACAACGTCTACTTAAAACCAACCCATCTCTCTCTTCTTCCCCCTCTCTCTAAACATTCTTACATCCAACCTAATTAATTATACTTTGGTAAGAAATGATAAGCATCTCCCACTCCAGACTCCAGAGGCCCCTAGACGTCGTTCAGTTATTTAAGTTACACATTTAATTATAACCGTAGAGCTGCCTAAAGTGTTTTTTACATTTTTACACGTGTCAAATACAATATATATAGTACTATTTCATTCTTAGGAAATTAAAACACATTCTTCACAAACAAACAGTAAACAAATTAACGAAAACCGGTAATATATATGCAATTACAACCAACACCGTATTTCAGCTAAGTATTTCACCTAAGCGAACAACCTCAATCAGAACTTACCCTAAGAAAATATATCTATGCAACGCTTATTTTCAGAACAACAAAAGAACTTAAGTTACCAATGCATGGACCCACACACATGCATGCTCGCACATTCAAAATGAATAATTCATTACCCATAATACAAGCATACCAGATAAACATTACTAAAAATCCTTACATGTCCGATGATAATATATATCAAATAATAAATATCATGCATGTAACATATCATAGCATAGTACTCAGTCTTCCTTCTGACTGGAAAAATAGATAGGGGGGTGGCACCTGTGTGAAAGATTAAAAAAACCGGTGGCGTTAAACACAGCTATTTTTGTGCCTTCCTAGGAGATGTTCATACAGGGATGTATAGGGGATATGGTTGATACAGCAGGATATAGTATTGTGGTCGAATTTTGTAACTTTACTTCTTTTTCAATGAAAAATGAAGCGGTTGGTTTTCCCACTTATTAAAAAAAGAGTATATATATCATATATAGCAAGTGTTCTTTTGAAAAAAAAAACATAATGAGAAACGAAATAAAAACATTATTAGATAATTAACGTCCATCAGTACGAAAAACTGAAGCCAGTCTTCTTTGACACACATATATAATTTAATTTTTCATAGCATGTATTCTCTCTACAACACGAATATTTGAAACAAAGCTTCTACTTTGGATGTGTTAGATATATAGGTGGAGATAAAGGTCACATAAATTCTTGGATTGGACACCTAGTTTAACTACATAAAATTTGTAATTAGTCCTCTATAATATTTTATTATTTAACTATTCCCTAATTATAAAGACGTTTAGTTTGTACTTTGGTGTCATAATTAGATGGAAGTTGAGCATAGTACTGTAAATCAGACAGATTTTCCATCAATAATTAATACGTGCAATCTAATTAACCACACAATGTAATTAAGCTTAAACTTCAGGCACCTAGACCTAACTGAAACCAACAGTTGCCCTAATATTCTCTGTGGGGGATGCATAATTGCATATATCACAAACAAGATCCTAGCTACGTACGCACTGTACATATACACGGGCGGATTCAGGATTCTCGCCAGGAGGTTCAAGATTTACGGTATTTTCCAGGGGTTCGAAATGAGAGTTATTCTTAAAAAATTTTTATTTTACATGGTCATTTATGCAAAAAAATTCAAATACATGATTATTTTTGAAATTTTTTTAAAAATGTATGGTTATTTTTGAATTTTTTTTTCGAAGGTGTAGTTGTACCTCTAGAGCTACGTGACTCCGCCACTGTACATATATCTACGGAAAAATACTATTCGAAAACCCTATGCGAGGTTTCTAATCATTAATTATATGTTGGGTAATGCTAGTGTACATCCACACAATTAATGTGCATCATAACTTAGCCACTGATTTTACAAGAATAAAAAAGTCACTTGTATACTATAGACTAAATTTGGTATATATATAATAGAGTAATTGATTTTTTGTGACCGGATGATTGATGCGTGCATCAATCTCTCTCTCATGAATTATAAGAGAACTTCTTTAAATAGGATTACTGAATAATATTAGAAGGTTAGTGACTTAATGTTTTGATATGATTACTTCATTTATCGTTCAATTTAATTTATTAGCACCATCCGTTTACATGACATATTTATCATTTCATTTACCTCCTCAAACTTAATAGTGGCTTTATATACTAAAATATGTATAAGAATATTTAATTAATGAGTTATTGAGTTTACATACAACTTTGCAGGTAATAAAGTATTTTTGTGAAACAACTATTTTGTGGTTACGAATAACTTTTTAAGAAAAAAATTAAATTATCTAGAAGTGTGTGAAACAAAATTAATCAAATGGAAGATAATCATTCGTTCATTGATTTAGTTATTTATAGAAACAACTTCCATATGAAATAAATTGGACGAACCATTTTTTATTATCATAAAAAAGGTCATTCAAACATATGTTCTATTTTTTTTATTTAATTATCTTTATCTAATCATTATGCTTTTTTGACTATTTTTATTTAGGTATAAGTGAATTTGTAAAAGTAAACATGTAATATGTTAGCAATTGTACTAACAATACTCTTAATCCGTCAATTTTTTTAAATAGTTCAATGGATGTTTTTTTTTTTTGAATCATTGTAATGACTACAACTATATGATTAATTGTTCCTTTGATTTCGCCTTGATTTAAATATGCTCCTTGTCTTCATATCAATCATCTTTAATGCCTTAAAAATATTTCCATTTATATTAATCTTCTTTTGTACCCATTCTGCCCTTGGTTAATGGAGATAAGGATAAAAATAGAAACAATTAAGAACTCATTACAGTTGATTAACACCATTGAATGTACAACAATCATGGATGTACAAAAAGTTGGGAAGCACATCAGCATTACCCTTATATGTTTTTTCTTTGAGTACTGTATGTTCCGTCAAGTACTAATTAACTAGGCGCCAGAGAGTGAACCTGAAACTAATTCTTAGTTTAAGTTAATGGGTGATGCTAACAGTCCTCCTTAATCGTTCTCCTCTCCCGTCCTCCGCTAGAAGACAAAAGAAATTAATGCTTTGCTCTGTCCGCTCTGCTCTATCCACCTTGTCCGCTCTGTCCGCTTTCCTACATGTCTTTATATATATTTAGATCTGAAGCCTTTATATTTAAAATTTACAATAAAAGTTTTATGTCCGCTCTGTCGCTCTCAAGTCTTTATATTACTACAAGTTTTTATTTTTTTTATGCAAATCTTTATATTAGAAATTTTGCAGTTATTTTTCAGCAATTTAAATATAAAGACTTGCATGCAACAATATATAGATTTTATTATTTTAATATAGACTTGCAATTTTTGCATCCGCTCCAGTTTTGTTCTACTGTCTGCTTTCCTGCATGTCTTTATATTTAATATTGAAGTTTTTATATTACTGCAAATTTTAATTTTTTTTGCTGTAATTCTTTATATTAGAACATTTTTCAGCAAATTTAAATATAAAAACTTGCAGATAACAATATATAGACTTTATTATTCTAATATAAAGATTTGCAACAATTATACTGCAAGTCTTTATATTAAAATTTTTGAAGTTGCTTTGTTGTGAATATAAATATAAAGAATTTAAACCTAAATATAAAAATATGCAGTGGAGCGGACAAAGCAACGCATTAATTGTTTTTGTCTTTTAGTGGGGGACATGTAAGGGAGACGGTTAATAGGAGGACCTTATATTTACTCAAAGTTAATTACTATTTAATCTTAGAGAAACTATATGGTCCCCTATCGTCGTTATTAGTCGTCCCCCGAATCTTTCGGGTAGATTTCATCATGATATGTTTCTACTTTTTTAATTTCCGATCCTCTCGCAATTTCTTTTTTATTTTTTGAATCTTCGGTCGTCTCTCTCGGTATGTTATCTTCTATCCATCTCTTCTTCTCTGGGTCTCTCTTTTTCTCTCCATCTCGCTTAATCTCTCTCTGTCTTGCTCCTCTTCATCTCATCATTTATCTTTGTCTCGCTTCTTCTCTCCATCTTGCTTCCTTGCGCTTCTCTAATTCAACTTTCTCTTCTCTTCTCTTCTCTTCGAATGGTTGATAATCGAATTGGAGATTCTTGAAAGCCTCTGTAATTATCTCTTCAAATCAAATTGGACTTATACTAATCCGCATCTTAGGTATTTTTATTGAAACCTTAATCAATTATTTTCTACTTGCATTGTCCTTTTTTGAGTTTGTGATTCAAACTGTGTCAATTGGAGCATCGTTTATCATCTCTTGACATATAATTGCAGTTATTTACTCATTTCGTTGATGTGCTAAAAAATACTTTAGGCTAAAATACTTTATCAGCAGGGAGAGATGATTGCGGTTAAAGTGCAAATGAGTAAATTTAGGCTCACCTGCTAAAATACTTTGGTACCGGCTTCAAATTGGTACTTCATTTCCTCTCTCTCCCTTCTCTTCCTTTCCTCTCTTATGCATTTACTTTGTTTTGAACAGTTTTTGTGCACAGGAGATATTGGCACAAGAGCTCTAGTACCAGCTTTAAATTTTGAACAATTTTTGTATTATGTAAAATTATATAGCCAAAATTTGGATAAAGGTTTATTTTATATTTGTGCAGTTTACAACGTGTAAATTTAGATGATACTTGCTTGTAATTGGTATTATGACAAATAAAAGTTGGTTAATAAAATTTGTGCAAATAATGATTCTACTGACAAAAATAATGTATTTACGAATAGAAATAATATATTAACAGACATAAATAATATCATGACAAAAATAATATTTTTATATTTCTTAAAAATGCGCAAATAAATAATAATAATAATGTTGATAATATAATTATTTTCGTGGTAACCTTTGAATCATTTTTGCGGTAACTTTTGAATCATTTATGTGCAAATGCCATGAAAATATGTCATGTTAACCATGGAAATAAAAACATGCAATCCCACAAGTAAAGTTTTTTCTGTGGAGTTATTTTCATACTTAGCTCCATAGAAAAAGAGTTTTTCATGGTATTCCATGGAAAAAATATTTTTTTAAGAGAATATATAGCTCCATGAATTCATTTTCATAGTTATTTCACGGAATAGATATCTTTTTCATCCTTATTCTCACAGAACAATAATTTTTCTTTCCAAGTTAATAATCAAAATTCTAGTAGTGTTAATAATTTAGTATATGGTAATCATAGTTAAATTGTATGTAATTTATAATACAATCAATTTATATATGTTTAAAAACATGTATATAATTTTTTATTTTAATTTTTTTTCAACTTTTTTTTATTTTTTTTTCAAGATTATCAAAATGTCTGCACAAGTGATACCTAGACAACTGGTTGGTACATTGTCAGTTTTCTGTTTCAGAAATTCTTGACTATAGATAATATAATAATCGACCCTCATTTCATATATTATTAGAACAAAATAAACTTCTGCCTTAGTTTTCAATTCGGTAAACTTATTGAGATTGTATTTTTGAAGTTCCAAGAAATTAAGTGCATGCATCTGTATATATACAACACATTTATGTTAGCATATATATATATATATATATATATATATATATATATATATATAGAGTTATGCTAAAATATTTTATAAAGCACCAACATTTAAATACTTTAGATTCGTATCTCGAGATACAAAGTGCAAAAGTCCGATCAAGACCGTTAAAAATATTCTCTATATTAACATCTATTTGGAGACCAAATTTCATATTTTTTTTGGAAATTTTTTTACAATTTTACGGGTAGGTGAAAAATTCATTAATCTAACTATTTACAGACCTTTCATTTAACTAACTTTGCACCCATCCGATAAAATAGTAAAAAAATTTTAAAAATGTAAAATTTGGTCTTCAAATTTTTGTTAGTATGAAGAACATTTTCAACAGTCTTGATCAGTTATTTGCACTTTATATCTCGAGATACGAGCCTAAAGTCGTATATGCATGTTCGTGCTTTATAAAATATTTTAGCACACCTGCTGCTGATAAACGATGGGAGATTTTAGCACACTGCTGCTGAGCTGATAATTACAATTATTTAGCCTAAAGTATATTGCAGTTATTTACTCATGTACCTGGAAATTCACACAGCTGCTGCTGAGCTCGTGCTTATTTCGGAGAAGAGAGAAAAGAAGGAGAAATCGAATAAGAGAATAAGATAGGAAAGAAAGAGAATGAAGAGATGACTTCTGTTTAAATTCTGGAGAAGAGAGAGATACTTTGGGAGTAATATCTGGGAGAAGAGTGAGAGAGTAATCTCTATAAAGTTTTGGAGGATACTTTCCCACTAAAATTGGAGTATTTTTGTGGATAATTTTTTTTTCTGTGGAAGACAGATTAATATTTAGAAGGTTATATTATTTTTGTGAAAACAAAGACTATTTTCGTGGTAAGGAACAATTTTTTCCGTCCATAATTAGTTCCTTGGTAAGTTCACGCAAAAGAAATTTTTATATCCGTGAAAGTTTTTTTTTTTTGAGAAAAAGATGAGGATCAAGCCGCCCAAATTTCATATATAAGGCGATCACATAAATGTGATCTTTTGAATTACAGGAAAAAAAAATGTGAGAAGAATACACGAAACAAAAAAAAACACGAAAAAACACAAAACAAAAGAACAAAGAAGAGCTACAAGCAACAACATAACATTAATTCTTGAGAAGACGATGCTTCTTCATCTTCACCGGACTCCCAAGACATATCCCACTTGTCTCTTGGGTATACCTCACGATTCTTCGTACACCGAAGTTGGCTTTATAGCATCATTCATCTTCAAAGAAAGTTATTTTGTTACACAAAAAAAAAAAACATATCTAACCACGTTAATAATCAAAATTCTGAAAGTGTAAGTTTTAACCATTGTAGATTTAATACAATTTTAGTGGCCCTTTAGAACATTTCAAATGATATTAAAATTATATAAAATTTAAATTATACCAATCTATAATTTTACGAATATGTAGATTTTAACATTGTTATGTTTTAAATCTTTTTGAACTTCTGTTAGAATTGTTTTTGTCAATATTGTGAAAACAAAATTATTGTCAAGTGTCCCTTCATAAATAAATATGCTTTCTGCACAACATATAGACCAGCATAAATGAACTTAGTAAACATCACAGAACAGCAACAAAAAATTGACAATCCTCCGGCCTAAAAAACTTCGCATTCTTATGTAAACTATTAAATCATAGGAAAGTGGTAGGTAGTTACCTCTGAAGGTATATTACATGGGCATAATATTAGGAGTTGCCAATCTAACAATATGTTACGTTGTTTTGTTTTTTTTCGCTCGAACGAAACGTGCAACGTAACGGTTATTTGTTATGTTTCGTTTCGTTTGAATAAAACATGCAACACAACGGTTTTTTTGTTACATTTCAAAAATAAAATGTGCAACGCAAGCGAAAATTTTTCATTTTAGTGTAATTTTTGTGAAATTTCACGCTTCGTGCTAAACGAAATGTGCAACACATTTTTTATTACGTGAACTGACATAATGTTCAACGTAACAACACAATTTCATACACGTTTAGCAGGTATGAGACCCCTACAAATTATATGTCGTTTGTAAAATTCATTAATTTACCCAAACTTGCTATTCTTTTTCCAAAAAATGCGATATCAAGTTCTTGACAAATGTTCGCACGCGCAAAATTAGCTCGCGGTCAACAACAGAAAAGCTACCTTGAAACTTGTTCAACCTATTGTATTTGGGTGTTGGTGAGTGGTTTTAACCTCTGTATTCTATTTCTTTACAGCACAGCTATGTAGCGGGTCTGACACACGGACCCCACATTGTTGCTGAAGTATAAAAGGTATTTCACAATGTGCTGTGCAAAGGGACAAAAGGCTCAAAGGGGTTATGTAATTGCCACAGGCGAATTAAGGCATGAAATCAAGAGTTGTTGGTGACACTGTCTACTTAGACCGTTGGCCTAACTCCTTATAATTTGGTTTGTTTAATAAAAAAAATGCTTTGTAGCAAAGCAACAAATTTAGAGTTTGCTATCTTAACTAATTCCATGTGTTGGAAATTAAGTAAATTAATTTGCAACTAACAAAACCGTTAACCATCAATATGCCCTTCGGAAGTTGATATAGCGATACGTTTATCATCTACTTGTCGCTCTGTATGTTAAAAGAGTTATTATATATGTGATAGGATCTCATTATAATAGGCTCATTTTCAAGCCCATATGCGACGACCCACCTGAATGATCTGTTCCTGCCCAGGACCACTATACGACTCTCCATGAGACGTGATCCGATAGATAAATGACCCACTCTGGTTCTATGATGAGTTGACCTATAACTACATGAGTTAGGGGACAAATTAGGGGTAATTTGTTATTTGACTAGAATTTTCTACTGTCTTATTCTCTCTTTTTTTCTCTCTTGTAACCAACCCCCTCAGTTCAGAATAATAAAGACCTGTTTATCACTCTCTCAGCATCTGTATCATTTGATTTCTTGTTTAATCCTCTCGATGCAAATACGCGTGGTCGGGATCAATATGTTATTTGAGTTATTATGCTTGTTATTTTTTTACATGCGTAACAACTTAAATTACATGTATAATAACTTTTTTAGTACGAAATAACATGCATAATACCTCAAATAACATGCACAATAGCTCTTTTAACATGCACAACGACATGCGTATCGATAAGCGTATCAACAAAATATTTTCCACGCGTTCAAGCCACTAGCTAGCATTTTTCTTTTTCTTTTGTTGTGATCAAAGATTTGAAGGGCCCGTTTTGGCAGCATCAATTGGGAAGCCTATCCTCTACTGCACAACAGCAAGGATCGGTTCAGATTTTCTGCACTGTAGACAAATAACAGTCCACATGTCATTCAAGGGGGGCTGAATATTATAAGTCACTATCAGAATTTTGGTTATTAACATGATTAAATATGTTTATTTGTGTGGCAAAATCACTTCCACATAAATAACATTTTTTTGCTTGAATTTACCACAGAATAAATTATGGACGGAAAAAGTTGTTCATTTCCACGAAAATAGTCTTTGTTTCCGCGGAAATAATATCTCTCCAAATATTACTCTCTCTTCCACGAAAAACACTACCCACGAAATACTCCAATTTTTTGAGTGAGAAAGTTATCGTCAAAACTTCACAAAGTCATCTCTCTCAAATATTTCCCCCTCTCTCTCTTCTCCAAAATTTCAACACAACTATCTCCTTATCTTCCTTTCCTCTCTAATTTACTTATTTGATTTATCTTCCTTTGTTCTCTTCTCTAAAATCAACTCTAATGTCCAATCAACAGAGTGCTCTCTCCCAATCTAAGTGTTTCCAATGTAAGAATTATCATCAGAAGAATATAAGATCTTATTCCCTTCAATCGTCGACCGGAGATTTGACACGTAGGACAGAGACATATTCCACGCGACATAGACATGTAGCGAGATTTTGAAGGCAATGAGCGTGCTGAACTGTGGATTGAATGCTTAAACCGATGGGAATGTCAAAAAAGATGCATATGAGATGTCTCTTTTGCATTTCACTTCTAAATTATTTTTCAGTAAATATCTCGTGCTTTTAAAAAAGAAACATGTGTTTAGATTTTTTATGTTTCTGCTTGAACAATTTTTGTATTATGTAAAATTATATATCCAATTTTTTTATACAAGTTTATTTTATATTTTGTGCAGTTTACAACATGTAAATTTTGATGGTACTTGCTTGTAATAGGTATTATGAAAAATCAAAGTTGATCAACAAAATTTGTGCAAATAATGGTTCTACTAACAAAAATAATGAATTTACGTACATAAATAATTATTTTACTGACAAAAATAATATATTAACTGACAGAAATAATATAATGACGAAAATAATGTTTCTATATTTCTTAAAAATACACAAATAAATAATAATTATGTTGATAATAAAATTATTTCCATGGTAACTTTTGAATCATTTTCGTGCAAATATCATGGAAATGTGTCATGCTAACCATGAAAATAAAAACAGGCGGCCCCACAAACAAAGTTATTATCGTGGAGTTATTTGCATTGTTAGCTCCACAGAAAAAGAGTATTTCCATGATATTCCACGGAAAAATGCTTCTTGTGAAGAGAGTAATTTCATAAATCCATTTGCATGATTATTCCACGTAAAATATACATTTTTCATCCTTATTCCCACACAACAACCATTTTTCTTTCCATACTAACCAAAATTCTGATAGTGAGTTTGAAAAAATATAAAATTTGATGCAAACCAACGAACTAGATCATCTGCACTGGATATGCTGCGCGAAAAAATATCTCGTTCCATCAAGTGTGGAGTACCACAAGATAGAACATACATACTACTTCGGGTGAAAACAGTGGTCAAATTGTAGATTTGGAGGTTTGACAAAAAGGTTCGAATATGTTAATTCGCCATTTTCGTAGATTGGTCGAATAATAGATTAATTAACGGTGCACACTAGGGGTGCAAATGAGTCGAACACGAACGAGCTGAGCCAAGTTCAAGATCGGTTCGTTACTAACGAACGAGCTGATAACGAACAAGTTATAACGAACTTGTAACGAACGATTTTATAACGAGCTTGTAACGAACGAGTTTATAATGAGCTTGTAACGAACGAGTTTATAACGAGCTTGTAACGAACGAGTTCATAATGAGCTTTTGACAAGTCGAACACGGACGAGCCACGAGCTACGAATATTTTGACACCCCTAGACTATATGTTAATTAATATTGTGCAACTTGTACTTCAACTATTGCAGTTAGATATTAATATCTATCAATCAACTTTATATAATATGTGTGATTCGTTAACGAGCCGAGCTGGACAGAGTTAAAGATCGGCTCATTAACTTCTCTGATCTCTCCTTCTAAATTATCCACTCCATCCTCTATCCCTTCTCCCTCACCCTCTTGGTTCTCCCCCTCATTTTCCACCTCTTCTTCCACATTAACCAGTGCATGAAATCTATTACGAGATTCTTTAATTTCTAGATTATTGTGAAAGATTTTACTGATATTGACCCCTCTTTCTTTTCCACCTTGCTCCACCTCCACAATTGGATAAACCCCAAGGTCATGTATATCTGTACCAGATGGGACCACTCGTCATGATGGTTCACTAAGACGCTGTGATACGTCAAATGGTCAAAGGTCAAATATTGTCAGTGACATAGAAGCTCAAGGGCATTTAGGAAAACTTGTTCACCCGTCACAATGGTTCAACAAGACATCGTTACGATTTTCTAGAACAAGGCAATCTGAGTTTGATCCTTATAAATACAACTGCAAACTTCCATTCCCTACAAGCAATGGTACAATGAAGCGTTGTGTCTCTTCACCACTCGTTAGGATGGTTTAGTAAGGCGTCATGACAGGTCAGATGGTCAAAGGTCAAACATTGTTAGTGACGCAGAAGCTCAAGGTCATTTTGGAAAACTTTTCCACCCGTCACAATGGTTCAACAAGGCGTCGTTACGGATGCCTGGAACAAGACAATCTGAGTCTGATCCTTATAAATACAACTACAAACTTTCATATCAGAATCAAGAAAATTTTCTACAAGCATTTAAGCAGTCAAGGAGCACAAAGACCTACTTCTCCAACCTACTAAGAACTCAATTGGCCAGTTGATTAGAGCTTTGAGTTAGGTTTAGCCGATTCTTTATTTGTTAATTTGTTTAGTCGTAGATCATTCCGTGATCTTGTTGGATCCAAGGAGGATCAATTGTAAGCCCTCAGTACTTGACATGTGGTGCAGGGCATGAGGGATAGAACTTGTGGTAACCTTGTAAACATTATTTGCTGCTTAGTGTATTTTCAGTCCAGAGGTGGTACCAGAGGACTTGTGAACTACGTTACATCGTGTGTCGACTCTCTCTTATTCTCTCTTTACATACTAATTACTGTTGTGCTTTTGTTGATCTTGATTATTTCTTGAGTTGTTAACTTGCTAAGAAAAGATCTCGATTAACCGCTTTGAGAATTGAATTGAAATCATTTTCGCTTGATAATTGAAATTCTAGGCCAAACATTCTATAATTACACCAATTGGAAAACTTTTAACATCCATATATCTGTTTCTCATTGATAATTGTTCATATGTTAACTGAAAAAACATAATTGTCAACTATTAATTTCTATAAATTTATATGTAAATTTACAGTAATAAGTGCAAAACGATTAAATTTGATAGTTGACAGATGAATAATTGTACTTGATAAATGAGGAATGAGGAGGTGCTCAACTGTGCACCCAGAGCCAGATGAACGCCATATATGACACTTATCAATTAAACATATTCTGCAAGCTTAAGGATAGGCTGATAGCCTTGTAGAGTTGTAGTATACTGAACTGCGATATTTGTTGGCTTTCCAATGTTCTGTTCAATTGTTTCATTTCTTTTCAGGTAATTATGTTATCTATCCATTTATAGAGAGATAACTATACTTGCTAAACGCAGTTAGCAAATTAGTTCAAATGTAGATTACCAAATTATTGCCAAATTTCTGTCAGGTTGAGAGCCACAATTTCAAGCCAACCATCTCGATTAGGAAAACTTGGTGCCATTTGACCCAGTTACTCAATTCTGGGTTAACTAGAAACAGAAGGGTTCAAGTCTAGATACATGCGTAAGTACTCTACAATCGAATTAAGATGGGAGTCTTGAATCAGTGCACGATCTTAACCAGGTCATGGTACTAATCAATTTGAAAGGTGCCTTGGTGCACAATTTGGAAGGTATATATGTTCAACTGTGATGTCTTGGTTTGGACTTTGGACTTTGGCTTCAACTTAACGCACACCCAATCAAAAGCGATATAGGGGTCCTAGAGTTCTGGGCAAGGGATAGATCACAAGGACACTCTCAACCGGTCCAAAGTCGAGACACACTAATACAAGCAGTCTTCTGAACAATATGAAAAGAAAGAAATAGACGAATCTTCAAAGGTATCACGCGACCGACCTCATACATTATGACCCAAATTCGAAATGACTTCAAAGCCTGAAAGGACAGAACGACGACAATATAGACCTAGCTCCCACCTATCCTTTTTTCTTTACTCTTTTTTCTTTTTCTTTCTTTTTCTTTTTTCCATATGTAAATATCAATTATGGAATAAAAATTGAGACGGTCAAGACCGTTCTCCTTAAAAAAAAAAAGAAAGAGAAACCGCCTCTAAGAGCATGCAAACAGTATACCTAACCTACCTAACCAAATTTAAACCACCTGTAACCTGTTCAAGACATTCAGCTCCGTTTCTTAAAATACTGTCACATCATATATATGCATTAAAGGAACACAAAGGAAAGGAATAGCTTCAATTAAAAAAGGACCCCTTTTTAGTCGTTAGTGAAACGTGTGTGTGTGCTGACGCCGGCCTGACAGTATTATCGGGCCCCGTACTGTTAAATCTGGTAGCCAGGATATGTGCATTAAATACTGAAAGGGGGCTGATACATGCTTTTTTTAAAATGCTTGGGACTTCTTCCTAATCGAACTGGGGGCTGTCAATTGTTTCAATTCTATTAAATAACAAAATTCGCCTTTCTGAAAAATACTAATATTTTTTTTGAAATAAGCGGAGGAAGCCGGGCTACTTCCTTTTATATAAAAAGTAGTAAAAATTTTGTTACATCAACTTGAGACAATATCACATTTCATAGCCACAACACAACTCTCTATCATCCTGCCGGTACCACTATCTATGATACCGTGCCCCTACTTGTAAATTAATCCCCCTCATAGTGTATTACTCACAAATTATTAACTCCAACATTCAACAAATCGAAGCTGGAGTAGTTAAGAACAAATATACCCTCAACTTCTGCATTGCCCAGATAGGCATGCATATCACAAATTGCAAAAATACTCTCTCTCAAACTAATGAAGGATAAACAGGACCAACAGCAATTAGTTGTAGAACTAATCATATCTCACAAATTGACCCCTCAGTATTCCAGCCTGTCAACAGTGCTGCTCCAGTATTGCATACTTGATCCCTGCCTCACTGGCATCCATCTCTCGCGTGTTTCGTGCCTCCAATGCTTCCATGATGCCCCTGCTCAATGTCATTCTCCTAGATGCCAGTCTTCATCAACAACTATTTTTTCCTTGTCTAATGAAATCTATCTTCCTTCTAACTGAAGTTGGAATTAAATGATAGCTCATTACATAAAGTGAGGATAGTACTACACTGTTGATTAATGTCACCTTTCCTCCTATAGAAAGCATGAATCCCTTCCAGCTTTGCAATCTAACCTGAAATTTCTCTATAATATGATTTCAATCTGCAATTTGTGTTTTTTTTTGAGTCAATTGGTATACCTAGATATTTCATAAGCCATTCAGCTACTTTACAGTTTACACCCAAATACATTTGCCAATGCAATAACTTTCCCTTTATATATGTTAATTGGATACAAATTACTTTTGTTAGAGTTCACTTTTAAATCAGAAAGAGCCTTAAATCCCATGAAAATTCATCTCACTATCTCCACCATTTGAAAATCAACTTGGTAGAAAATAATAGTATTATCTGCATAGTGGAGATTAGTAATTTGCAAGTTATCTTCTATAGTTGGTCCTAAACCTTTAATCAGCTAGTTTTTTTTGCCTTTATCAGCATTTGATTCAATGCATCTGCTACTAAATTGAATAAAATTTGAGAAAATGATCTCCTTGTTTCAATCCTCTTTTGACTTCAAAGTAATTAGAAATTATTCCATTAATATTAATACACATATGCCCCCATGAAGTAGTTGTTGGATCCAATTTACTAATTACCAGGTAATCCTCTAGTATTCAATAAATCAATCAAAAAATCCAATTAATTCTATCATAAGCTTTTTCTAAATCTATTTTAAGAACAATCCCCTCTTTCCTTTCACTTTAGTGTCATGGATGATTTCCCCGACACAAACTACATTATCTAGTATAAACCTTCCTTTCATGAATGCAGCTTGAGATTGATCAATTAGAGAAATAACCGCTGGTTTCATTCTATCAGTTAACACTTTAGTAAATAACTTGTATGTACAATTCAATATTGAAATAGGCATATACTGTTTTATCTCTTCTGTATTTGATCTTTGGAAATTAACACAGCATTGCGCTATTCATTTTGGAAATAGTAAGGGTGTTTTATAAAATTAGTAAAGAAAAAGCATATATCTTTGTTAACCACGTAATTTCTTTCTCAATCTCCGAATTGACCTATCTTTCTACCAGCATTTTTTATAGAATGAAAATGATATACCATCAGAGCCAAATGAAATATCTCCCTTGGATGCAACCAAGGCATATTTGATCTTTCTTCAGAGAAGAGTTTGTCAATTGAATGTATTGGTCACCTGCATTTCCAAAAATAGACCGGTAATAGTTAAGAATATGTTCATTTATCTCTTTGGTTCTGTGATAAAGACATCATCACATTTCAGTCTTTGGATGAGTTTCTTTTCTCTAGCTTGACTAGCAATCTTGTGAAAGAACTTTGTATTATATCCAAACAACAGCCATTCATTCTTGGATTGCAAGCACCAACATTTTTGTTCATATTCATATATAACATCTAGTTGAATATTTGCATTTTCAAATTATATATTTCATTCTCATCTTAATCTCTATTATCTTGGATATTTTGCAATCTCTCCAAAATATCAATTTGTGCATTCGTTTATTTTTTAATCCTTCCATAATAGTTCTTTGTCCAATCTTTCATTTTTTTTCCTCATGTATTTTATCTTATTACACCAACAATTGTCTATATCTGAGCCATTTCTATGTGAATTCCACCATTTAACTATAAGAGCATTGAATTCTTGATTCTCAGACCAAGTTTTGTCAAATTTAAATACATGATTTGAGGAGCGCATAGTAACAGAGGTATGTGATCAGATTTAAATCTTGTCAAAGCTTTCACCTCAGTATTGTTGTAATGGTCATCCTAATCTATAGCATAGAAGTATGTATCTAAAAGTGCCAAGTAAGGCTTCAATGTCATATTTGTCCATGTGTATTTACAACCATTGATTGGATATTCCATCAATTGCAAGTCTAATATCAACTTATTAAAAATAAAAGCACCATATATATTAAAAAGTTATTGTTTTTTCATGAAAAAATCTAGTCATATTAAAATCACCTAAAAGTAACCATGGTCCATCCCACATTTTCCTAAGGTCCCTCGATTTTTGTCGAAATCTTTTCTTTTTTACAGAATATATTGTTGAACCATATATAACATTCCCTCCAAAAGTGTAGTTATCACTTTCATCTTTTAATATCACAGAGATGAAGAATCTAGCTTGATAATGAAACATTATCTGGTATCGGTTGGAATTAATCCCTATCAAAATACCTCCAACAGCCCCTATTGTAGGAAGTATAAAGCTAGCAAAGCTAGATGGTAAATATGATGCTATGAATACCTTCATAAATTAAATTCCAGCTCATTGTGCCAAAAGCTTTATGAATATCTGCTTTGAACAATGTCGTTGGGTGATTCTCGGTCCTTGCTTGGGTTACTATCGACTGTACATATAAAAATGACTCCGTAATCTGCATTCCTGTCATGAAACTCGTCTGGTTGTAAGCCACCAGCTCATCTATAACCAATTGGAGCCTTGTGGCCAATATCTTTGACATTATTCTTTGAACACCGTGTACTGGGCTAATTGGCCTATAATCCCCTATGGCATTTCCTTCTTTCTTTTTCGAAACTAGCACAATATATAAAGAATTTAGGGGAGAAAAAGGGAGACCATTTGTTACTGTGTGTAGAATTGTGCGATGTATATCTGGTAGCAACACATCACAAAAGTCTTTGTAAAACTCTCTCGTGAAACCATCAGGTCCCCAGGCTAATCCAGAGGGTCAAGAATCAATTACTTTCTGTATCAATAAATGTTACTTGCCCTTCTAATTTCAAGAGTGGTCTCTAATTTAGATATTATTTTAGGAAATGAAATCAATATTTCCATCAGATTGTGTCCCCATAAGCGATGCGATATGCTGGATAAAAATATGTGCCTTCGATTGATTATCATAGTAATTTTCCTCTTGATGCTGCAAGATTGAAATTCCCTTGTTGTGCTGCTTATTTGTTGCATAAGAATGAAAGAACACCGTATTTCTGTCTCCTTCAAGTTAGACTCTAATCTTGCATATTTGCTTCCATAAATCTTCTTCAAGAACAAATAATTGTGTATATATGTTCTTTATCAATGCTTTGATCCTCATTTCATATAAAGTGGTATTCTAACTTTCTTGCTGCCTCTAGATTCACCTAAGGAATTGCCTACAACTTGATCCTGCTACTGAATGTTGCCTGCTCTATCTTTATCCCATAGTTTGATTTTCTTTTGCATAACTAGGAATTTGTCATGCAACTGTGTTGCATTATTTGCTACCGAGGTCTCAGTCCATTCTGTCATGACCATGTCCTTTAACTCATTCAACAACAGCAGGAAATTTTCAGACCTATAATAGGTGGGAAAATTACCATTATGTTGCATAATCAACATTATGGGGCAGTGATCCGTTGACGTGTTCGGAAAGGACATTTGATTTATTTTTGGGAATGATTGAAGCATAGTAGTTGTGGTCAGGAACCTGTCCAGTCTTGCAAATGCAAGATTATCTCTACCATTTATCCATGTGTTCATTCTATTTTGCAATATGATATCATGCAATTGCAGATTGTATTTGACTGCAGCAAATCTACGAGTCTCAATACAATGTCCCTGATGGTTGTTGGATGATACTTGGAAAGATGGTCCAAATTATCTCGATAGTAGTTCCATGTACAATCCTTTGCGGGATGGGATTAGTTTTTTCGTTGAAATGCCATAAAGCCCGAACCAATATCCATAATACGAAAACCAAAATTAGAATCAGGAAGAAAAATATATCGTGATGAAAGTCAATTATTCCTTGCATAATAGGTGTCGTTGCGTCTTGAAATCCTAATTGCCATGGTTCCGCTGCATCACAATAAGCGATAGTGAGGCGCGTAGCGAAATGAATAATCATAGTTATTTATCAAGATTTTATGTAAACCCCCTTTCAGTCTCAACAAGCAAACAAACAAGCAACGGATTGAGCACACTAGCCTTTCGGCGTTGCGCTAACGCACGCTTTCCTTTTTCTTGCTGGAGAGAATTTCATGTTTTTTCACTCATCAGACCGAGTAAATAATAGATTGACGTGGGTTCTACCAACGAAACGTTGAACTTTATGAGCCAGGCGCGTGCGATAAACATAGGGTGGAAGAACTAAGCAGAATGTGTTAACTCGGCTGACAGGGAACACGCCTTCCCTATTTGAAATCCTGACTCGCGGAACTTCATTCAAACTAAACAAACTTTACACTTTATATGATAAAACAAATAAAAAAAAGAAAAAACACAAGAGAAAAGCAGAGAAATCGGCTAGTCTTTTGCTTTTCTTTCTTGCAAAAAAAGACACTATTTACTTACAAGAAAAGCCAAAGCCATAAAATAAGCTTTTTCGCTGTGCGCCGTCGGGCACTGAGAAAAGAAAACAATCTCTATCTATTTTATATGAAAAAATGCAATCAAAGGAAATGATGTTATCTGCCCAATCCCATCTGCCTGCGCCCATCTGCCGCCCAAGTTTCAGAATTTACCGATGGTGCTGAACGACTTACTGATGGGGCTCCCTTTTCTTTGATCTGAGACTACAGGATGAAGAGAGGAGCTTGTATGCGATCATAACCTAAAGCAGAGCTACCCTCCTAGGATAGGAAGAAAAAGAAAGGCAAACCCGAAGACATCGAATTGCTCTTTTCTTCCATGGCCAAGGTAAATGCAGGAGCCTAAGGAGAACCAACTCCTACATCTGGGTGGTCGTCCCAATTCAAAGTAACAATGAAATCTTCAAACATCAGTCATGGATCATCAAACAGTTCCTTCAAGTCCTTGAACTATTGATAGAACTCATCATTGCCAGAACGGGTATATGGCCATAGATTCCAATAAAATTAATTACCTGCCTAGTTCTAATCAGTCTTACCATGTTAGCCAAACATTATGGTGTTGTTATCTTACTTAGACGAAGAAAACAAGTTTTCCAAGCTAATAGTACCCCTCTAGATGTGCCACCAACCGCAATGTACATGTAATTAAGGAGCTTCCTCCCCACTGTTTCCTTTGCCAATTAACATTAATATCATTCCACTTTATTTCTTGAAAGCAGATAACATTAGGCTTCTCTTAGAGCACCGACTGTCATAGTGCCAATCTCTTGTATCTATTGTTAAGGCCTCTTACATTCCAGTTTAGTGCTCTAATATTTAGATCCATAGAGACCAATTTTGCTTCATTTTGGTTTTATTAAAAAAAAATCATTGAATATAAAACCATTTGCCATAATCTTTGAAACAATCTAATAAAACTTCCAACTTTCCAATCTCCAAAACTAGCCAGAGACTGCACAAACACAAAGTAAGAAAAATTGGGCTATGATGCAGATTACACTATGATAGAGTGCATCATGCCCATTAAACAAAGTGAAAGTAAAACTCGTCATTAACAAACTACCACTGCATCTAAACAACCCCTCCAACACCAACAAAAACAAAACACCATCAATTACAACCTCGGCGCCCATGTCCACCGCGCTACCTCCTTGTTGCATAATCTGTCCCCGCTCAGCCAGAGCACCTTCAACATCAGCAAATTCCCATCAACACTCACTCTCATATTGACCAACCGCGTCACCTCATCTACCATAGGGTCTATCCCAGCAGCCATCAGAATTGTTTGACTCTACTCCTCAATCAAAGAGTATCTTGCCGGAGATAGTTAGAGGCCTCCAACCTTTTCTTCCTTGTCGTCCTTTTCCTTCCATTATGAGGCAAGGTCTCCCCCTTTTGGACTAGTTGGACCCTCTGCAAAGTAGTTATGTACTTCGTAGGGGATTTTTCTTTAAGACTGTTACAACGTCTGTAAGGCACAATCGGCACCGCAACTTTTCCCCCTCCCTTGTTCCTATCGGAATCTTTAACCAGGCCATCTGATCCACCCATAACCTGCATTGCCACATGAACACCTTGCTCCTCCTGAGAAGTGGGCCCATTGTTTATTTTGCCCACTGAAATATTTCCCTCATGAATCACAAAACCTTCTTGACTAACACAACATTGTATCGGCCCGACCGATCCATCCAAAACTTCTTAGTAGTCCTCAATAGTTGTACTCAGGGATGTCAAACGAATGAAACATAACGAAATTTGATGTTTGCGTTTTACGTTCCGTTGAAAAAACGTAACAAAAATTGGTTGCGTGTAATGTTACGTTTAGAAAACAGAATGATTTACTGTTGCATTTATGTTCCGTTCACAATTAACGTAACAAACGGAATAACGTTAATAAATTTGAACTTGCAAAAGCCAACAGAAGAAAATGATTTCAGCGACAGAGTATTACACATTCAATTTCCAGATGAATCAAAACATGAACTTCACTACTTCAGAACTCACAACACAAAAGTCTTACAAGTTTGATCAAACCCAGATAATAATCATACCTAAAAAGATGTCAACCCAGATAATAATCTCAAGTCTTCAACCTAGATCTCAAGCTCTCATCTTAGATTTTACCTATCTCGGCCAATGGCTGAACATAAAAGAAATAAAAATATTGTATCATCACTGAATCATGACTTGAGATCTAAGGAGCCAAAGAGATTATTTCTCCAGGCTGCATCCTAAATTACACCCATAAAATCTACTGACAAGTAACATAAGTTGGCAAAACAACTCAAAAGCCAACTAACAAAAGCACAACATCTAAATTTCAAAGAGAGCAACTTTATTGATCCAGCAGCAGCATGTTATCTCCACTGCTACATATTAGTTTGCACTTCATCAGTCATCATTGGTCCATAGTGCACCCCCAACTTTTACACCTTTTTCTACACAAACCAGAGAAGAAAACTAAGCTACTTATTTACTATGTATGATAAATTAACAACAATGGTAAGAACATAAAATAAAATAAAACCAAGAGGATTACCTATGACTGAAGCACGCAACCAGTCTTGTGCACAGATGAGAGCTTCAATGCTCTCATCATTCAAAGAGTTTCTAGCAGGTGATAGTGTTCTACCACTGGTACTGAAGGTTGATTCTGATGCAACTGTCGATATTGGGACAGCAAGGATGTCTCGAACTAACCGAGTCAAGACAGGACATCGAGGGACATTAAGTTTCCACCATGCTAAGATGTCAAAATCACTCTCTAAGCTGGTATCATCAAGTGGATCTTCCAGATATTGCTCAATGTCTGATTTGTCAGGTTCAGTGTTTTTCATCCCACGAATGAAATCATTCAACCCGGCTCTTGTGTCACTGACAGTGACACTACCAGATATTGTTGATGTTTCCCCCCTGTAACCAAACAAGTAAAGTCATGTCAGCAAACAAGTAAAATCAAACAAGCATGTTTAGAGTAAAATCAAACAAGTACCTCTCATGTTGTGATGAACTTCCAGATGCTTGTTTAGAGTTTGTCCCCAAATACTCCAAGAAAAAGGCATTCATGCAAGCTTTCAAGTTTGCAATAAAGTTCTCCCACTTCTCAGGATACATCATTTTAAAATAGTACTGAACAACATGCATCTTACATCTTGGATCAAAAACACAAGCAATGGCTAATAAAGTATTTCCATTCTGCCAATACTTATCCCACTTAGAAAACATTGCATTGCCCATCTTTACAACAAAAGGATAGGGACTTGCCTCCATTTTCTTAATGTTAAGACAAACCTCACAAAATTCAGTAAAGTAAAGGTTCATGGTAGGATACTTGGTGCCACTTAACTTCAATGTGGCATCATAAAACACTTTCAAATACTCAACTAAAGTCCCAACTGCTTTCCATTCTAACTCAGATGGGTTATAAGTGAACTTCTTGTCAAGAGCAGCATACCTACAAATTGCTGGTTTGAGCTTCAAGGCTAACTCCAGCATAAGGTAGGTTGAATTCCACCTTGTGGGAACATCCCATGCTGGTTTCAAGTTTGGAGCTTCAGCCTAGTAAACAAAAACAAGGATAAAATATCAATATAAAGCACAACAAGATATATATCAATATAAAGCACAACAAGATATATATCAATATAAATCAGACCTGAGCTATTGCCAACTTAAACTTCTCCATCCTTGCCTGTGAATTATGGATGTACTTCATGGTTTCTCTTATATTGCTAATCTCATCTGAAAGCATAGCAAGCCCATCTTGAACAATCAAGTTCAAGATGTGGCAGCCACATCTTTGATGAAAAACTTCACCTTTTGCAGGAAGTACATCCTTCATATGTGTGCCACTCAACAACTCCTTGATGCAAGCATCATTGGCACTTGAATTATCAAGCACAAGACTAAATGTTTTTTTATCCATGTTCCAAAGTACCAACTTGTCCAAAATTGCCTGAGCAATGTTTTTGCCAGTGTGTGGACATGGCAATGAGGTGAAATTAAGTATTCTTTTTCTTAGGATCCAACCATCATCAATGAAATGGCAGGTTAGTGCCATGAAACCCCTATCACCACCTTTATTGGTCCACAAATCACTGGTAAAACTTACTCTACAATCAAGTCTTCATATCAATTCATACAGTTCATCTCTTTCTTGTTCATAGATTCTTATGCAATCAGTCCTAAGAGTATTTCTGGACATTAACTTGAACTTTGGTTGTAGGTCACTTAAGAACACTTTCAAGTAATAGTGGGTCACACAATTAAAGGGGTACTCATGCACAATTACCATTATTGCAAAGCTTTTCCTACACTTATCTTGATCAAATTCCCAAGCAGCAAGACCTTCTTCTGAAATAACAGAATAGATCCAATTAGACTTTCATAAAGCAATGCACAAAAAGAATTAAATAAATAATTGAAGAAAATATCATACCTTTGGTCCTGCCAGCAAGGAGCAGCTTTTGAAGGGCATCTGGTCTATGCCTCTTTGAGGAGGGACATTTCTTGCAAGAGTTTTTGATATGATGCTTCAGAGAACCAGTGCCCCTTGAATTTCTCATTGAAAAAACATGTCCACAATAATTACAAGTGGCAGTATAATAACCAGTTTTTTTATTAACTGCACTCTTTGCAAAATGCTCCCAATACTCAGAGGTCATTCTTTCTCTAAATTTCCTCTTTGGGGTGGGTTCATCAGCTTGATCCTGAGGTGCCGTTGCAAGTGCACCAGGATCTTGTGTATCAGCAATGTGGGCATCATTTTGTATTCTTTGGATCTCTTCAGGGGTAAAGTTTGGATCTAGCCCCATACTATAACAAGCAAGCAATCAGGGGTGCCTTATTAAAGCATTTGATCAAGCCATCAATTATTAAAACTAGAGACTGGCATAACAAGCTGCAATTATTGAAACTGCATCTACAAGTTTTAATAAGAGCCAAGTAATTGCCAGTCACATAGTTTTAATCAAGCAACCAGTCTATTCACACAAGCAAGACTGGCATTAACAATCAAGTTCTATTCACACAAGCAACCAGTCTTGTGCTGGCAAATCATTTCAAAGTTTCAAGTGGCCAGCACCATTCAAAGAGTAACAATCAAGTTCTATTCAATTAATAAGCAAGCATTTCACATAATCAAGCAAGCATTTCACAGAAGCAAGAATTTCACAGAATAAGGCAGTGGTTCGATGACCATTGCTCCGCACACAAATCAACATTTCACAGAAAATAACACAGTGAAAAAAACATACTCGTCATCTGAGATGTCAGGCTCAGATGCAATGTCGACAACTTGAGCGATTACACAGCCAACACCTAACAAAGTTCAAAACCTACACATGCATAGAGAGAAAACCAAATTAAAGTCCAAAATCGAAGAAAAGCAAATTAAAATTATGTAAAAAAATTACAAAGTAGAAGAAACTTACCAGCAACAGAAGGATCTGCTCACTTGCCTCTCTCTATCTATCTTTCTTTCTTTCTCTGTCTCTCTTCTCTTTTTTTTCTTTTTTCTTTTTGTCTCTCTTCTCTATCTCATTCCCTCAATACCCAATATATAGGCAAAGCATCTCCAAAAATCATGATTGCTAAGAGCACACGCATGGTGGCGACGAGTACTGATCAACGATCCCATCAAGAGTCTCTCAGCCTCGAGCCATAAAAATATCCGTCAAATATACTACCATTCTGCCATAATCTTAGCCCCACGCAAGACAAGTAGACTGGAAACACGAGATTAGATCGTCGATCAGTACTTTACGCCTCCTATTGCACGGATCTAGCGAGAGATTATGGAGAAACGGCGAGAAATGACAAGGATTAGGGGAACATATTAGACATGCCACCGTCACGCATGGGTCGACGGGGCTGTTGCACAACAGCACAACTGCACAAGCCACAAGGCATTGTCAGGCACCAGGCCATCGGGAAGGAGAAAGAGAGACAGAGAAAAGATCTCACATGCGAGAGAAAGAGGGGCAAGATTGAAAGAGAGCGGCGGAAATGACGAAGTCTAGGGTTCCAACTTTTATCCCTCTGCATCTCTATTCTTTCTGTCGCGCTGCAATCAAAACAAATCGGAGGGATATAGAATTATGAACGGAAGAAATGATAGAAACGAAACGTAAGCATCCTGTTTCGTCTGCGTTCCGTTTTTAAAACGTTACTGAAAACTGTTTCGTCTTCTGTTCCGTCATCGAAACGGTGGAGCTCATCTCTGTTGTTCCCGTTCCACTACCACCTGAACGGAACGGAAGACGGAAATTCCGTTTCGTTTGACACCCCTGGTTATACTCTCTTGAACGGTGGGTCCATGTTGTGGTTGGCCCCCTCCTTCCACACTTGTCTTATAATACACCTCTTGAATAACTTCATTGTTATTCGGGCCTTGAAGTCCCCCTGAACTCAGATTGTGTTGAACCTTAGGCTCGTTCTCTTCATGGCCCAAGCCCAACACTTTGATGATCTCTCCTGGAGGCGGTGATGGTGGCCCTCCATCGTCATCGTTATCATCATCATCATCATCATCATCGCCTTTAACTCTCGCATAACCCAGAAAAGTAACTTCAATCATCTGATCGGATGGCTCCTCAGTCAGATGGATATATCTCGAGATGTTCGAAGGGTGGTATCAATCTATGAGCATTCGTATGCAGTCATGTTTACCGTCGATAAAGTGGGTCTGAATTCTCATGGGGTAGCTGAAACTGGAGATTAAGGATTTAAGGCCCTAAGATCAGGCTTATTCCAATGATGTAGTGGAGCACCGACCAAATGAATGATGGCCCTATTAGTGGTTGGTGCATATGTCGTTCCCCAACCATGATGCTAGGGCTCCAACTGTAGATGGATGTCATCAACCAGGAACATATGGTCATTGTTCACAAGTAAGTTCCTCATGAAGACACTGGGCAAACCAGTATGTAGTCACCAAAATCAACCTCAACCTAAGCGATTGCGAAATCCACGTCTTGTGTTTGTTGGAATTGAGACGTCAAATTCAATAAAGTTTGGACTACGTATTATATAATTAATATATCACATATTGTCACTAATATTACGAGGAGTAATATAATATATGTCATAAATGTGATTAATTGATACAAGGGTATAATACATATTTCGCTAAGATTTTAGGTACGAATACATATGAAATTTAATGTGAATTAATTATGGTTGTTGATGGACCGATTATGACTAATTCAACTAATGCTAGTGTTAAAATGCCAGGATTGTTGTTTGGGCCTAATCAATTGATTTGGACCAAGATATCAAATAGTGATGATATCTTTTGGCCGTTTTCATAAAAAAAATTATATATAAATCATTTGGTCGTTTTTCAAGTTGATTTATATAAAATTATATAAGAAAGTTTTGGTCGAATACTAAAATTAGTATATCTTTTGGTCGTTTTCATAAAAAAAATTATACATTTTTTTTTATGAATTGTAAGCAGCCGAATTTTTTTATATATTTTTTATTCTGTTAAGAGATTCTTTCCTGACTTGTTGTGCAAACAATACCAAAATTTGAGCACGTGTTTATGACTGTAAATATGATAATTTAGAAATGAATTGGAGAGAATTTAATATCAAATATTCCAAATAATATTTGCTATTAATTACGACATATTTCCAAAATACGTTTTCACTAGTATAAAAGGCGTTGGGTCTCCAAACATTACTGGTATGACATTTTAGGGCACATGTGCTGTGAATTAGCCTCCACATTCTCATCAATTACAGAAAGTTACTTCTTGGTTCATTCGTGACCTCGAAGAGCAGTTTGGCACCACAAATTGCTTGGAATAATCCACTAGCATATCGCGGTGCTGCCTGAACCATCTCCAATGACACCTTGATCAAGAGACTAGTACAAGGGATACCATAGGGATGAAAAGTAAGTAACGCTTCAGCTCTATTTTAATTTTTTCTTAACTAATTACACAAAGTTTCTATTTGCAATTGTTGGGTTACGAACAGTTCAAAACCCATCAATTAGCCTAAGCTGCGGAAAGATGGTAAAACAAAAATTTTACTTCTAACTTAAGCCAAGGATTAAACGAGGTATGTCAGATAAACTACCGAGGGTGTCCACCTCCCGTTTATCTCTGGCATCAAAACCTGATTTAATTCTTATACAAATCTACTCCATAATTAATTCTAAAACTTTAATCTACTTACAAATTAAATAGATTAATATAACATTTATACCTTGATCCAAATTTGAATTGGATTGCAGCAAACTCAGAAGATCGAATCTGAGAAGCTCCTCTCTTCGGAGTATCAGACGTCTGATACCTCTATCGGTGATCCACCAGGACGACCAGAGAGCGGCTTATTTCTTCTGCAAAATATCGTAAACTGCAATATCCCGCAAAAACTATTCACCGAGATAAGGACTAAATAAATATCTTTACGACTCGCAGTTATTCAAATATGAAATACCGCTCCTTCGGAAAAAATATTATTTTCTGAATCTCGTAAATAATTGTAACTGAGATAGTGAGAAAATTATATTTATCGATTTGATTCTGAGTTAACAGATATGAGTCGATTTTGATGTGTTTTTCTCTCTCTCCATGTCCCTCTATTCATAAGAAAATGAGGAGGTTGGCCGATTATCAAAATATCCCTGAAAAGACAAAATGACCATTTTGCTCCTAAGAGGTGGCAAAACCAAAAAATATCTACAATTTAATTTTCAAATATTCTTTCTTGCCGACATGATTTATTTATTTATTTATTTATAATTAAGGTTTTAATTTGATAATGACTTTCATCTCAAATTCAAAACCATAATTAATATTTAAAATCTAAATTAAATATATATAAATAAATATAAATATATAATTGTTCTCAACAATTATATTTCTCAGGATTCGATATCGGTTTGGTTACAGTATGATTTTATACAATGTATCGTATACGTCTATAAATTCAACCATTGTTTTTTCTTGTCATATTATATGATATATATGATTTAATCATATCACTTATAATTAATTATAACCATCTTAATATTAATTATAACATATTTATAATTAATCATTAAGATTTTTTGATTAGTTCCTATACGGTGTGACCCAATAGGATCTGTGTTATGTTGGTAAATAGAATTAAAACTATTTTAACTTCTATAATCATAGGAAGCATCTGACATCTGCACTATGATCATCCAATTACACAGATGATGTTGTACTACACAATATCACGATCCACTAAACATTTTAGTCGTGTTAATTCTTTTGTCTCATAGTGTCAGATTAGTTTCAAGGTAGGTGTGTGTCATCCTTGCAAACTTAATCTTTTCTCGATCTTGAGCAGACGTATCAAATATAATTACTCTTGTAATTATACTGCATGCAGATAATCATACTCTATCAAGGGGCCCAGTGATACTGTAACTCGTATATAGATACGAGGGACAATAGCACTTTTGGTAAACCATCACTATCTCAACTAAGCTATGTATACCGAAATGTGAGATTTGATACTCAAACACGGAAGGCGCTGCCCAAGCCCCGTAGCCTTATTATATATATATATATATTGTGAGTTATGCTATTTTACTTTGCAAAAATCACACTTTAAGCTTGTGGATCATTAGATCTTTTGATTATCATGTTGGCACAAATCACAAAACACGACCAAATGACAACAATCGCAAAGCGCACACTTCGCAAAATAGAATAGCCTAACTCTATGCATGAATTATTTATATTTTTATTAAACTCTTACAACATAACATACATACATAAACATGAAAATAACATAAATAAAATAATTATAAATATGTTTCTTATTATTTAGAGATGCCGTGTATCAAAGTTCAACCAATTTGAAATTTGACAGCTGGTCTTTCATCATATAATGTCCTATATTAAAAATAATTGAGAAAGAATGTACTAATTATTGTTTTAATTTGAATAATATTTTTTAGACATATAGACTATTAGAGTTGAATATATTGTAAAATTTGAATAAATACTAAAATTAATCGAATAAAAAATAGCATGTATCAAACTTTTCAACATTCCTCATCCATTTATTATTATTATTTTTCAAGAAGTCGAAAACCCTACCTATAATTCACTGATAAAAGAAAAGAAAATTGAGTATATATATATATATATAGGCGACTTATGTACAATGGGTAGCAACTAGCAAGAAAAAGGCCCCAAAAAAAAATTGAAAACAGGAAACATTTCACCTTTAATTTGCTTTGTTTTGGATGAGGCAGTACTCAAACAAAACAGTATATTAAATATCTGTAGTGTCTGCCTTTATGCTTGGATTTGGGGTCAATTTCAGGTTGAGATCAAATTGGAGATGCAACTATATGTCACTTCAGGCCTATGTAGAGGGAAGCGGATTCTCTGTCGCGCAGCAGTAACAGACGCTCAAGATTTCCTGCATTGTAGGCTACGGACGGCTCAGATTTGATTCAAGGGGTCTAATATTATAAAGTTTAGCTTGCACGAATTTCGACACAAATCAAATGCTGGGATTTACCGCGCAGCACGCACAATATTTATGCTGCGCAGTAGAAGATCTGGTTTGCTATGTAGAGTGTCCCCTGTTAGCGACTTGGGAACAAAATCGATCTGTTATATCAACAGGTAATAGATAATCTAGCTAAAATACAGCAACTTAAAAAAATTAAAACGCTTAAGCCATTAATATCTACTAAAATATTGTTCTTTTTAAATTTAAATTTATTTAAAATATGAAAGACCACACACTCTAGTTGCTCCAGTATATAATGAGAAAGCTTGGCTCATATTCTTGCAAAATATCAGGATATAACGATGTTAGCTGTATCAGGTCATATCTCAACTGAAAGAGAAACATGCTTAAGGAATCACACTATACCTAGAATGATGGGATTTGACACCTTAATGTGGTGCTTGGATGCATTTTGAATGTTTTCTACATTCCTTTATCCCTAATCTATTGGTCATTTTCATTAATTATGTACAAGTTGTTATGTTATTACATTTCTTTGATAATTTTCAGTAGTACTAGATCTACATCAATAATCAATTAATTGTTTAATTATAAAGATTGTGTTTTACTTCATTTTCTTATATTTCATTGTATCCTCGAAGGTACAAGTGTTAAATAGGTCTTTGAACTAAGATTTTAGCAATGAAGACAATATTTAAATTTGGCTTTGGCTGAGGTTTATTAAAAAAGTTATTAATTAAGTAAACATAATATACATTGAGCCCTAACTTGACTAAAAAGGGAAAGTTGACATAATTCAATTTTAACATTATTTATTTTTACCAGAAAAAAATGAACTAATTTCTCACTAATGCATGTAATTTTAAATGTCATTAACTTCGGAATTGAATAATGCTGCGGGATCTTAATAAATATTTTCTAATTACAATAGAATACAATAGAAGGCATTTTCGAGCAGAGTTGAACATTAGTTACCTTTGTGCTCTTTTTTTTAAAAAACAATAATTTCTTCCGTTGACTGCCTTTATGAACATGAAATTTTTTTGATCTAGCAAATTAACAAAATCAATAAAAAAACAGATAAAAAACTTTCTATCTCTTTAAATAAAAATGAACTATAACTATATATTCCAAAATTTTTAACTTGACAAACATCCTACATATCTCCATCATGAAAATTGAACTTATAAACTTAGTGGAATCCAATTTAAGGTAATCACTAATCACTGAGAACTAGCTATATATGATCCAATTGAAAGCAACACCTCCATAATACAAAGACTTCAGGGATTAATTGTTTGGTTTCAACTGAAGTAAAAATTGAATGGCAAACAGGGTCTCTATCAATGAACCACCGAAAGATTTAAGGATGATAGTTATTAATTAAACAATATATAAAGCATAAGTGGTGATTGATCCGTAACACTGGAAACAACTAATAACTAAGAAAATTTCCTAAAAAACTAATAACTAAGAAGGTTTCTTGGAGATTGATAACTAAGTATATATTTAGTATAGGAGGTATAAGTCATGACATCAAGTAAAATTCACATTTCTTTTTCTCTTTCATTTTGATTTATTTGATTGTAGGTATATTTTCAGTGTTCACTGAACTGTAGAAAAGGAATTTGATTCATCACTTGCTAAGGTTATGTAAAAGCAAATTACCAACTAAACAGATGCATGTAATACATTTGATCTAAGCACTGGTTGCACATTTGCAAACATCAGCAAAAGACAGTCATGACCAATGAGATGCATTTTTCTATATTCCATCAAGTTATCTCAGAAATATAATAAATATTTTACAGCAAAATTAAGGTAATCCACAATCGCGAGAACTCCCCTTAAATAATTTCAAACATGAACATTGCATAACTAAACCTCAAATTAGCAATAGAAAAAGGAAAAACAGAATAATTTTGGAATATGAGGAATGATCCAAAAACAGAGAAGACCCAATATAGAAATAATACCAATACCAATGTGTGAAGTGTACTCATGCATAGAAACAAATCCGCACAAAAACCTAATTTTCTACTTAGCAAATCCCATTGGTTTTCTTCATCTCGACAAACCTCTTCCAAGTTGCAGCAGCATGTTTAGTTATCTGGTTTTCCATATCCTTCTTACAGGGCATTGCGTCAAGCTCGTGAAGAACCTTCTCAATATCAATCACAAGACGCTCAGCCAAGGTTCTGCTGAAATCTTCGCGAATTACAACCCGCAATACCTGTGAAGGACAGAAGAATATATTTTTAGATTAAAATTTTACTTAAAAAAGGACCAATTCTCATGGTTTTATATTACTCTAGTCGATGTTTGGTACTAGAATTGGGATTCTGTTATCCCTGCAACTTGAGTTAGGTTTATCGAAATGAATTTGCGAGAATCGGTTTACCTAGTTTTCCAATGGATCGATCCTAAATTACTCTCTCGACAACAAAGTTATTAGTGTATGCTGGCACTTCTGGTATAAAGCATATAAAAAATAAAACAATACCGTGACGTTCTGTGCATCAGGTGGCATTGTGTATGCTGGCACGATCCAGCCGAAGCGGCGAAGGAATTCTGACACCTCAAACTCATCATGGCGGCTGTTGTCCTTTAAGGAGAAGGCGACAAGTGGGACCCCATTATCCTTGGAGATGATGTTGAAACGACCAGTGTCCTGAAGGCCTTTCTTTAGCACCATTGCATTTTCCTGGCAATTCTCCATGATGTTTTTATAACCCTGCGATATTAAGAATTTATATATAGAGGATGGTGATCAGTAGTAGATTTCAGCAAGTGAAACAATCTAATATAATCATTGTAATGAAATTGTATGGTATTAATTACCTCAAACCCCAAGCGGATCATCTGGTAGTATTGTGCAATAATTTGGCTGGAACCTATCACACACACACAAATCAAGAGGTACGGTTAGTCTCGCACTTGATAAAGAAAAAGAAATGTTTTAACAGAACATAAAAGCTGATAATAAGAAAATTATTGGCAATGATGAACATATATTACAGTACAAATATAAATTACAGAATTACTATGTAAAGGCAGTTGCAAATATCTAATCAGACGTTCTCTGTTATTCACTGTGATTTTTCTCTCAGAATCCAATCACCATATAAAAGTTACAATCATATATGTTGAATGGCAATGGCATTATCTCTCATGTAAACTTTGCAAATTTGAGGGCACAACTGCACATGTGATATAATTGGGATTATTGATAAGCTTCGGCATGACATGCATTATCGTTTACCTTTGGAGAAGTTCAGAGTGAATGTGGGTTGATCAGCTCCGAGGTAGTTAATGTGAAAGACGAGTTCCTCTGGCAAATCCTCTTTGTTCCTCCAGATGCACCACCCAATACCGGCATAGACGAGACCGTATTTGTGTCCACTGACATTGATGCTCTTTACCAAAGGCAATCTGAAGTCCCACACCAGCTCTGGGTACAAGAATGGTGCGATGAACCCACCACTAGCAGCGTCAACATGGATCGGTGTTTCCCAACTGAATTTTATTTAAAGAAAAAAATATATTATATGGATGTTAAAGCATGGATGCTTGATCACACATATGAACAGAAATTGGCATAATGTCTGGAAAAAAACAGGCGCGTAAACAAGTCGCCTCTGATGTAGCAGGCATACAGATAGTGGGCAATTATTGTCAAAAAAAATGGAACCAAATAGTTGCACTAAGTGGGTACTTTTGAAGGAATTGTATTGTGTTAAATTGAAATTATTCTAGTGGAAAATAGGTAGTACTTAAGACGTCAACAGTTAATATATGGGATAAAAGGTCATATTTATAACAAGCTAATTAGACAACTGTAAAAAGCTAATCAAGCAAATATCAAAATTAAAGAAAAATGTTGAATATCGTAGATACCTTCTTATAATTTAGATAAACTGTATATTGAACTTGGTAAAACCTGAAGACCAATTTGATTATTCATAAAGTATTTTGAAAAATTTAATAATTCAATTTTATCAGCACTTGATCGATGACCAAATGCTATCACAATTGCATCAAGTTTGGTACAGAACTCACCTGAACTGCAGAAATCATAGCTAGAATTTTTTATTTAAATTTTCATAACCATATATATTCTCAGTTTCCAATGTTTTCAGATAGAAATGGATGTAAAATTATCTGTTTCATAATATATGATTAACTTAAAATTTAGGTGTTGTAACTCACCCTGTTTCTGCATTCTTCTTTGTAAGAAGATCATTAAGTAGCTTGGCATCCTCAAATTCACCATTTAGAGTTGAACCAAGAATGGCTGCCACACAAATGGTGTTCTCATCAACCATTTCCACTGCTTTATGAGGGTTCATCACATAGTAACCCTCACTCAGTTTCACTTCCTTAAGTTCAACCTCAAAATAGCGTGCAAATTTCTCCCAACAAACCTATATTTTTTTTAAATATTCATGTCTTAGACCATTATTTGGTAATTGGTACAGCTTAAAAATATAAGATTTACTTGGGTATAAACAGAAGTTGTTTGGTAAATGTTAGCCAATTAGGCATTAGCCATAATGGGTAAACAAGCTTGCATCAAGTAATGCACAAATATATCATTCAATTACAGGTTTCAGTCCCATTTATGTTTGCTATCAGCAAGCTACCCATCTAATTTCCCAACATCCAGATCAATACATTGTAAAAAGAAAAAATAAACACTGAAATTGTCTTGAGGTACATAAAAATTAAAAAAAAATTAGGAGGTTGAATGAAAATCAAAATGTACATACTTGAACATTGGCACCAGTGACAATGTTAGGCTTGTCATAAGGCAAGCCTGCTGCCTTTCTCTTGTTTTGCCACCTTCTCTTGAAGGCCAAACTGGCAAGCATTATCGCCTCAGACGAACCGACTGTGCCAACCCCAACGGCAGCTTCAGAATCCCCAAGCGGAGCATTGAACAGATGTGCAATCATGTTAACGCACCGGTTCTGCAAATGTACCAGTAAATTGGTGAATAAAATAAAATAAAATAATTCTGGGACCCATTTTTCTGTTAAATATTAGGTTTTATTTTATGGAAATATTCATTTTAATTTCAATGTGACTTCATTAGAAGTTGCAAATATATGCATCACTGAAATTCCTTGCTTCTTAATTAGTAATAGTTTAGTTTCAAGTTCCGAAATGGATGTTCAGGGAAAATTTATCGGATAAAAGAAAAAAGCCCCAATAGGACAACATTTAGGCCCAATTATTGCATCTATATCAAGAGAACGAATCAATAATAATTTTTAAACAACTTCCAAAATAATATTTCTTAGCGTAAATGGGCTATTAAAGGCCTTCTATTAATTTTCAGCCATTTCTTGGATAGAAATAGAAAGAGAAAAAATAAAGCTAAAAAAATCACAACGAAAGAAATAAGCTAAGTTCAGCCAACCACCATCCCCTTTGTTTATTTGTTAAGACTTCATTTATAATAATGAAAGTAGAATTATTTCAGATTTTCTGGAAATTGTCCTATTATTTCGACAAAATTAATACATAAGGATTTGAACTTTTGAAGCATGTAAAATAATATGAAATAATCCTTCACTGTGATCAAACAAATTTGCCCAATAACAAGTGGAAAAAAAGTAGAGACTTAGGTTCAAAATTCAATTAAAAATTCCATCGAATATAAAGTTGAGGGATTTGATTCTATATTTATACAAAAATAAAAGAGAGGGGAGATAGTTTGGGAGCAATTAAAACTTAAAACATAGCTTGGAATGAGAAAAATGAATCATAAAATCCAACTCTAAATCGTTATAAGATCTTTATTATTATATATATTTGAAGTCAAACAAAGCATCTTTTACTACTTTAAAATGAATTACAGATGCATCATCATCTTACTGATTCTAAGAATAAACTAAGTTGATTGCTTCAAAAAACTTAATAGAATAAAATAAGTTTAAGTTATCGGTTAATGGAGCCTGTATTCTACCTAAAGGTCTAGGTTCTTTGTTTCAGCCTTATCTGAAATAGAAGATAATAGAAACCACTAACAAATGTACCCCAATGTTTTCCAGAATTTTTTTTCTTATCCCTAAAGAAATAACTACCTGACTTGAAAATTTTGACAACAATATGTATATTTTCTGAATGCAGTTCACAACTCAATATAAACGCATGCGTTCACGAATCAGAATCAGGTGAGAAAGGAGATACGCCAACGTTCTGAACACAGAAAATAGAACGTCTAAACTCATCGTCCAGAGAAGCTTGCGTTCACGAAATTGGAAATTGTCAAGTTGTGACGCGGAGAAGCTTGCGTTCACAACTTGACAAATTCCACCATTTAAAAAATTAGAGCTTTGAATGCATGCGTCTGAACGGTGTGTTCAGACGTGTTGTTTCTTGCATTCATAGCGTTGGCAAATCTCTTCCTCACTTGTCCCTAATTTGTGAATGCTTATATTTAGTCCGAATGCTTGAAAATTGCATTAAAAAAATAGTTACAGTACTGTCAATTATTTCAAAACAAAAAATATAGTTGTTATTTCTTTTTTTTTAAATAAGCAAAAAAAATACATATAGTGCCCATAGTCCTTACCTAGCTAGCTAACCAATCAAATTCCATTTTCACCGTCTAAATATCTGTGAATGACCTCTGGAAAAACAAGTGGCGTTGTTGGTTTCAAAAACACGATGGGCTATCCAAAGAGTGGGGGCCCACACACTTCTAGAACTTGATTATTGAGTCAAATCTTAAAAAAAAAAAAAAGTAAAAATAAGGAATCAACTATATCCACATGATGATTTTTCCATTTATCTGTAGACTTTTTTTAGTTTGCTTCTGGAGAAAAATAAGAATTACTTCTGTATTTTAGTTAGAAAATTGAAAGTTATGTTCTACTTTTCTGCTTTCATTTTACATGTGTTATCTAGACGCATGCGTTCAGAAATCGATGCCACTCGAGTTGACAAAATAAAAAATTTACCAAATAATTTGAAATATGTGTTCACGTTTGAACACAGTGTCTGAACGTACGTCCAGGCGTCACGTTTACAACGTTATCCGAATGCAACGTTCAGACATTAATGCCGGTTCGAAATTTTGCATCATACTTAATCATTTTTGTCGTTTGATTTGCATCGTGAATGCATGCATTTAATTGAACTTGAACGCACAAAACAGAGTCATGTCTATCAAATTTTTTAAAACAGAATCATGAATGTAATTCTTGTTTTTTCATAATCAGACGAAAAAAATTCTTATTTGTACAAGCATGTAGGGCTAGTTTCCACATGCTATGGTGTTATGTATAACCTATTGCGGATACGTATCCCACGAAAGGGTGAGCCTCCAAAATCTCAAAGGGGCAAGTTTTTTTCGCTGTGAATTGTGTTGATTCCTATAGCAGTTACTATGCAGACATGAGGAGACGTTGTTGAACTGTGAAAATGTAGGAGAGCCTCCTGCTCTCCTGCAAATTCTGGAGTGCCCTACCGGATACAAATTCGTCTATTGCAGCAAGCTAATTTTTTTCAAATAGTTTGAACTTTGATGCGAAACTTACTTCTTAAGCAAATATTATTTTTTTCCACGTTAATTATAAATTCACATTCGGTAAGACAAAGTATTCATTCAGTGGTTCACAGAACCTCGAAATTCGTACGTGCGAATTTCAAAGTCAGATAAAACATCAAATGAATACTTCATCTCGTGAAAGACCTCACTGGAAACGAATTCGTTAATTATAATAGGGGAGTCTTCCGATGCACCCACCGTGATATAAAACAATATAGAAACATATTTTTTTTACGCAAGGGTAAAACTAGAATGTCCAAATTTCTTTCCAAATTTCGTTAGCGCGGAAAGTTTTTTTAACTCCAAACTTTTTAATTTTAGGCCGTTCTCATATCTCCCAGTGTTACTTCTCCATATCCTTAACCTCCAATGGCCTCTACTATCTCCCCCTCTTTGCCTATCCTCTCTCTCTCCATCTCTTCGTCTATCTTATTCCTCTCTGCACATAGGGGTTGATCCTGATTCTGAAACCCATCAGCACACAAGAGAATAATTATGCCCTGAGATTGCAGAACCTATACCAATTTAGTAGACTGATTTGTGAAATATCTGTAAGCTTTTGCTTTTCTATATGTCTAAACTTGTTTTGCTTGCTATAAATCCACTAATTTTTAGTTTCATACTATAAGCTTGATAAAATTGCTACTGAAATAAGCTGGTACAGTTATTGGATTCTAATTGTAAGAGAATATAGATCATCAGCTGGAGCATTAAAAATGTTATTGGATTCTAATTGTAAGAGAATATAGATCATCAGCTGGAGCATTACAATAAGAAATGGATTATTATTTTATGTTCATCCCACAATTACAGCTACAAGGCGCAAATGTTTAAAATCAATTTACTTGTCAGTTCATCTCAAAACAAAATTACTACCTCAGGTAAAGAAAAACCAAAAAGGACGATAAAGGCTATTATACTTTACAAGAGAGAGGAGGCGCTTTTCAGCGGCGATGATGCGCTCAGTAGATGTGGGGATCCAACGAATATGAGCAAATGTTTCTAGGAATAGGAGCGACGGGAAATGAGAAAGGGAGCAGAGTTTAGGATTTCTACTGTTCGTGGTCGTGCATAGAGAGAGAGATGGGGAAAGGAAAGAGGAGACAGAGACTGGTTTGGACTTTGGAGAAATTGGAGACGGGAAATGAGGGAATAGGGAAGGGCTGGATCCGAATTTTTTTACCTAAAATGCCCCTCCGAAATTTCTTTCTACCGGCTGTCTGAAGGTTAACCGATTATTCTGCTATATGGTAACCGGTTGTTAAATTGAGATGACCGACTGTCTAAAATTTTCTTTTAATCAGAGCCGTTCATTCTATCAAATGAACCGTTGAAAATGATACTTAGAGAGCAAGTTTAGGTGAGAGTATTAGAGTAAACCCCTTATAATATAGGCTTTGGCTATTTGATAAATGAACTGAAACGACACAACTGCGCAAGAAAGGAATATGGAATATTCTGCCAGAATGTCAATGCTATATGTCCTACCTTACATAATACTTTTGGTTATATTAAGCGCATATTTGTCATTTCATACATAAATGTAAGCCTTCCATCTTTTAACAAATAAAAAGTTACATAATATTTTTGGAAATATTAAGCGCATATTAATTTGTCATTTCAGTACATATATGTAAGCCTTCCATCTTTTAACAAAAAAAAAAAGGCATTTTATTTTTAAGTATAAAATAATCCAAAAAAAAGTTTAACAACAATTGGACACTTCTAGTGACTATGAGCAATGTCTTCATATTAAAACAAGAGTTCGAAAGGCGGTAGAGAGTCTTCAGAACAATTTAAATTAGATTTGAGTAGCAAACAGGCCCTCCTTTCTAATAATAATAATAATAATAATAATAATAATAATAATAATAATAATAATAATAATAATAATAATAATAATAATAATAATAATAATAAAAATAATAATAATAATTTTGAG